>JBBYHO010479152.1:18312-149141 GCA_038382025.1 Adansonia gregorii
AAACATTAGATTTTATTAATGTTAAAAAGGTATTTCTTTATCCATAAGAAATTATTTGACAATTGTTATGTATATTTCTTTATCCATAAGTATCTCATTCCAGGCTTTAGATGCTTTATAAATAGGACTTTTTTGTTCATGTAAGCCTTGCAAGCTAATCATTGTAGCTTATAAGGCACTAGCACTTGGTGATTGCATTTAAACAAACATTAGATTTTATTAATGTTAAAAAGGTATTTCTTTATCCATAAGAAATTATTTGACAATTGTTATGTATATTTTATGTAGTTAGAGCTCATGAAACACATTGGCTTCCTATGGTACTATAATGAGTTACAACATAAGATACTTATGAATCAAAGCTGTTTTTATAAAATTGTTCTTGGTCATCATATTGTTAAGATAGGGCATTGACAATACATAAGGACTAACATATGTTAAGCCTTTATGCATTTAATGTATGCAACTATTAGTGTAAACGTTGCAAGCCAATCGAATTTACTTGTAAACATTAGCCATTAGTTAATTCACGCAACATACATTATATTTGATTAATATAATATGATGTATTTCTTTATCCATAAGATTGATCGGATAATAACTATTCATATTTATGTAGATAAAGCTAACAAATATTTAGCTTTGCAAGGGAATTGTAAAAGTTATAATTATGATATCCCATGCATCAAAGTTATGTTGCTAAAATGTTCCTAGTCATATTATTAAGATAGGGCATTAACAATGCACAAACACTAGCATATGTAAACCTTCATGCATAGGATACATGCAATTGATCTCATAAGTTGAAATATAGAGATGCTTATGGACATTAAATGGCTGCTTGTTATGGTAACAAGTTCACTGAATGAAACCCATTATGAGATTTGCATTTGGTTTTTCATTCAAGTGTCCATGAAAATATTTACATTTAAGAGATCCTTAGACTTGTGACACCATGTCACCTTGTATATAAATGATCATACTTAGAGATCATCGCAAATGGGTTCATAACAAATGAATACCAAATAAGGGTAATTTTAGGTGTGATATGAAGCATACTAAAAGTGGATAATCTGGAGAGGATTCATCACCCCAAGTGATTTAAGTGGACATGTCTCATATGTACTTGGCTAGTGTTAACTCAATAACCATGGCCAAGGCAATAAGTCTATAGGGTTAATACATACAGGTTGCACACTGATGTGGAATAGGTCAAAGTTGGACACTGCACCAAACTTTTGCCTATTCTGGGATATATGATAAAGGATTGAATTACACTAAGATATTATATACTGAAAGGGTAGTCAAAACTAATTTGACTCTTTTTGTATATCAGATGGCCATGATATATTGCCAGATGCCGCTTTTGGTCTATAAAATATAAATTATTCTTAACCAAATAAATTTATATTTATTGTCGATATGATGAAGGCTTAATAGGTCACATACATAAGCATGATTTTATGAAATTAAAATGAGATAAGGATTAAATTACCTAAAGAGTAAATGTTGCTTCAAAGTTTTCTGAATTATCTAAAAATAAAGGGTGAAAGTGCAAATATGTAAAAAAACTTAACCCTGGGTATTAAAACCTTCTTTGTGTCATCCAAACACATCAAAGAAAACCCTAAGGTCTTTACTCACATTCCCTAAGGGGATTGATGGCAACTTTGGTTTTCTTGTGCCATTCCTTTTTAGCTTTTAGTAGGAAATGTTTTCTTTGATTTTCATGATTTTGGCACATAAAGATATTGTTTGGGGAAAGTTTTTGAAACCTAGTCCACTAGCATGAATTTTGGCATAGCCTATCCTTTGATTTTGGCATAAATTTTTGAAACCTGTGTCGATCACCATTAGAGGCTAGATGTCTAGATATCTTTAGTTTATGGTAGCCAGGCTTGGTGCATTAGATCAAAGAAAAGTATGTTCTAAATTGAGAAAATGGTTTTTTTGGATTAAGGTATGAAATCAGATTTTTTTCATTCTTGCAATGGGTAGATTGATCAAAAGGCTTCTAAGATGATCTGCTCATGTTTTTTGGTTAGTTTTGCTGTGTGATTCTATGTTTACTATTTTTATTAAATTTTTATTTAAAATCACTTTTCCTAAATCCAAATAGTGAGCATTAAATGCTTAGGATATGATCTTTCAAGTGGCATTGCTGCCTCCTTATTAGCTTTGATCAATCTAGGACTTAGTGATTGCCAATAGTAAAATAATTTTCCTTCAGATTAGTTCAAATGATGCGATATTTGTCTTGAATTTTTTCTGAAATTTTTTCACATTTATAGCATGCTAATGACGTGTTTTAATCATCTTTTAATTATTTAAGATTATTTTTAATAAGTTCAAGGTGATTAAATCTAATTAGCCATGTTTGAATGTTATTTGCACAAGAATCATTTTGGTTTGGTGGTTTTCAAGCAACCTAAAAATTTTCATAATTTTGGTTGCTGTGTATATACACCTAATTTTATTCGGGCTTGTTCCCTAATGGTCTAAAAAATTCCTAGATTAAGGATTTAGTTGCCACCGATAAAGGTAGAATTTCTTAGGGTGAACTAGATGTCTTCAAGATCTGTTTAGTTATGCTTAAATGATTGCAGGTGCATACAACAAAATTTCTACCATTTCAAGCATCGTACAAAATGAATTTCGAATAAAAATGACAAATTCATGGGAAAATAATTAGCTTTTAACCTTATACTTGTGAAATTTTGAAATTTGTTTTTGTAGATGTTATCACGATCAAATTTTTTATTTTTAAGAATTTTTATTTTAAATATGGGAAGATGACCATTGTATATTTTTACCGACATAATTGTAGTATTTATGCCAATATACACTCCAAAAAATTATAAATATTCAAGGAAAAATTCATATTAGTATTTTATACCATAAGGTGTCAACTTATTCATTTTAGTAATTTATTTTGAACTTTTTTATAGTACCATAAGTATAATGCTCATGAAATTTTTTCGATAACATTATTTTGGATTTTGGTTTTTCATCTTTACCATTTTTTAAATTAGTATTTTGAATAATATGTTATATTTAATTCATTTTATATAAGTTTCAATAAATTTTTTGATAATTTCCTAGTTTTAAAACACGAGCGTTCTTTTATTTACAAATTTTTTTAATAAATTTTCACGAGTTTGAACTGCAAAATTCTTTAAGTATTCATATTTAATTATCATTAAATCAGTTTTTTAAAATCCATTTTATTTTATAAGTTTTAAAGTTTCTTTTCGTTTCCAAAATACAGCTTTTTCCACTCCTTAAATTTTTTAAAAAGATTTTTCTCAGTTTATAATTTTTAAAATTCTTTAAATAATATTAGTTAAATCATATTAATTCAGTTTTTCAAAATTCAATTTATTTTGTGGGTTTTAAATTTTCTTTTTACAAAGATACCAAGTTTTCTACTCTATAAATTTTTTTTGTATGTTTTTTCTGAGTTTTTAATTTTAAAATTCTTCAAATATTGTTGTCTAATTCACATTAAATTAGTTTTCAAAATTTTATTTATTTTATGAATTTTGCATTTTTTACATATCATAATTTTTTCAAATAAAGGTTTTTCACGTAAAATTTTACGAGTTTGCTAATTTTAATTTTTTTCTTGAAAATTGAAATTGTTTTTGTTATTAGAATAAATTAAATTGATGATATGAAATTTTATTGCAAATATATAATTTTGAATTTTTGTAATTTAATTCTTTTAATTAATTTTCTTGGTATAATTTTAAAAATTATATAAATATCTTCCAAAATTCTTTAGACTTTGATGATGTCATGCATGACATTATACATTAAAAGACTAAAATTATTAATTGAAGTCAAATCCAAATTAATAAAAATAAAATAATGTAAAATAAAATAAAGTAATATAATACAAAGAAATAAAAAATGTGTAGAATTTGGAGGAAGCCTCGACCATCTTCCCGTCCGTCATCTCCTATAAATAAAAGTTTAATATTTTCATTTCAAGATTTGGCTGTTGAATAAGGGAAAGAAAAAGAAAAACACCAAAATACTAAATTTTTCAAGCTTTTCTAAGGTGTTTTCTTGTTTATTTCTTAATTTTTGTTCATTTTCTTGTTTGGTTCATCTTATTAATGAGCAAAATGAATACTTTTGCTCATGAATTTTTGTTCAGGTTGGAAGGCTGAATATGATGGCTATGATTAATATTTTTTATTTTCATTGTTTTAGTTAATTTTTGTTAGAAATAGTTTGATTTTCTTTGAGATTACTTGTGTTTGTTGATGTATATTGTTTTTTTTCATGAATACATGTTTATATAATTTTCCTTAATATTTTCATGTTGTTTTATATTGATTTATTCATTATTTTTTATGTTTTTATGCTTATTCATGCATACTAAAAATTCTAACATGTATATATATTAATATTTATGAAAATATGTGATGAAAAAATTATTTTTTGTTGAAATATCAAGCTAGCAGTATTACTTAGGGGCTGATTTTGTGATGTTTTAATTTTATTTAGATTATTTTGTAAATATCAAAAAGTTCAAGGACTAAGTTGCCAAATAAATAAAATTTTTTTGTAATATTTTTTGTTTGGTTGAGAGCCTCATGGGTTGTTTAGAAATTGATTTTGTGTGCTTTGGAACATGTTTTAGGTCTTTTAACATTTTAGGGGTTATTTTGTAATTTTAGAAAAATTTAAGGGCTAAATTGTAATATATGTAAAAATGTGTTTTATGGTTAAATGTGCTTCGTTGAACCCTTATTATATTTTTGCTATGTTTTTTGCATTAATTTTCACTTGATTTGATGAATTTTGTGGGATTTTGTAGTATTTTTTATGTTGGGACTTAAATGTAAATATTAGTAAAATTTAGGGACTAGTTTGCAAAATGTTGAAAAACTTTGCTTCAAGGCTAAGTTTTTTGGCAGAATCTTCATGAATATATTTGCTGTGTTTTTCATGTTTATTTTCACATGTAGGGACCTAAATGTAAAAATTAGAAAGTTTAAGGACTATATAGCAAATTTTAGTATTTATAGGTAAATTGGTCATTTTTATTACACTTAAATTTTTCTATTATTCCTATGGTCTTCCATAGGGTTATATAAATTTTCAAAAATTTTGCATTCTTTTAGTTTTTCATAGGATATGAAATGTAATTTTTAAAAGTTTGGGGGTTTAATTTTAAATTTTGCATTTTAAGTTAAATTTGGTATTTTAATTTTGATCTTTAGGGTAGAAAAGCCATTTCTTATCATTTAGTGTCCATTAATGGTACTGGGATACCTTCATGTAAAAGGTATACTCTAGAGGCATTTTGGTAATTTTTCCTGAACAAAGTCTTATGCACTTATTAGGACATTTTTAAACCAAAGGTGTATATTTAGGATAGGTTTATCATTTTATAATCATTTTTGTATCCGTTAGATTACCGAGATACTTCTATATCGAAGGTAAACCTTAGGAATATTTTAGTAATTTATGTTAGAACCAAGTCTTATGTGATCACCACGATACTTTTATGTTGAAGGTGTACAGTAGGAATAGGTTCATTTGTTTATAAAGTTTTAGAATCTTTTGGGTCTTGTGATACCTATATGTTGAAGGTACTCTTTAAAGGTATTTTAATAATTCATTTATTTTAAAACAGAGTCTTTTGGAGTCATTGGGATACCTTTAGGTTGACGATGTATGCTAGGGAACATGTTGGTCACTAAGATCCTCAGAATCAAGTTTAGTACTTTCTGTCTAAACTGAGATATCCTTTTCAAATATGATAGTCGAGATTCTTTGAATTTTGGAAAAATAAAACCTTTTGTATTCCACAGGCTCTCCAGTAGGGTGCAGGAGAGAATGATAAAAATCTTTGTGTTCTTTTGGTCCTTTAGAAGGGTACAGAAGAAATTATGATTTTTTAAAAAATATTAAAACCTGATTTTCTCATCCTGAATAATAAATTTGTTTCATAAAATTTTATTTGAAGTATATGGGAATTATAATTAAAATTTGAATATTGAAATTGACTAAAAAATAAATTTATTTTAACACATAATTAATAAGGTGCCAAATATTAGGTATCATAAGAATGTCGATCCTTACTTGTGATTGTAACAGACTCTCGTATACAATCTTTAATATAAGCACAGACCTTGGAGTTTATTTTTATAAGTTTCATAATCCTTAAAATATAAGCTCTAGCACGTGTTCAATCTCACTTAACCAAAATAATATTGGTGGTGACTCTAAAATAAATGATTATTTTGTAAATGACTTTTTCAAGAAGTCGAGTGAGCAATTCATCTTGGCAATTCAGTCCCCTACGTATAAATAAAAATAATATTAATGATAATATGGCCCCTAAAATAAAAAAATGATACACAGAGATATATAGGAATAAGAGCTACACCCGTCATTTTAAGTCGGGCTGTTCAGGATTCAAATTTAGGCAATGTTGTTCTCGCAATGTACCTTAGAGTGGATACTCATGAATCTATGAGTGTGTATGACTTAAATCATTTTCCTAACTTGGAAATGTCTTCTTGATTAAGACTATTCTTTGGCAATGTGATAAGAATGAGAATGTATGGGTTCTTGACTTATGGTATAGTGAAAGGGACTGTAAGATGAATCGCTCATCTTATTGGTCTTGGATGACCATCGTGAAATAGCCGACGCTTGGAGTCACCATCGATCATTTAGGGCTAGGCATGATCGAATGCCTATTGAAACCTATGTTTTGAGTTATGAAATCCAAAACATCGATCCCGTGGTCTACATAATGCAAAGATTCATCGTTTGGGTTTAGGAGTTGGTTACCCACGATGAGTTACAAACCTCTTCGCGATGCTAGATATTTGTACTGTCCTAGCTATGTCTTTCTTGGTTTCGATCCTTTTGAACTTAACTTGTCATTATTTCGATATAACCGCTTTTAATGCATGAATCTTATAGAAATAGTCCAAGTTTTGATGAAAAAGATTTAATCTCATATGCACCCCAAAGAGATAGGAAATATAAAGATTTTCGATAAAAATGACCTCTGGACTTTACTTTGAAAATGGAATGTTTCTCTTTGGGCACTGGAGAGATACCCACACAGAACATTACCTTTAATTTTATTTGGAAATGTTTTGAAAACGTGAATGTAAATAATCATCACAAAGAAATCATGTTAGTAAGGCAATAAATAAAGTAACATAACATGGATCATTCAATGCAACGATAAAAAAAATGGGTGGACTGTTGGAATTTATTTTGCTATTGGCATCAATTTTCTAGGAATAAGCGAATCGAAAATTTTTAAGATGTATTTGGGCTTCTTGATTAAACAAGATTTGTTTGACACATCGATTAGAGTTCAGGAAAGAGAAAATTTCAATTGAAGTTGAAAGACATGGTTAGAGTATCCTTTCAGAAAGGTGAAACTGGAGTATCCCCGTGGGTGACAAATAATTTTGATAAAGAAGGATTTTTAAATCTTGACAATTTTGGAAAGAGGGGTTGGAGTTTCCCCTCGAAAGGTCAGGATTGGAGTATCCCCCTGGATGACAAAACTTTATGATTTAGAAAATGGGTGAGCGTTCGATGATTTTTAGTAGGAAGATTTATTGTGAATGAGGATGATAAAGATATAAAATGTGTTTGTGCCTTGGTACGAGCCTATGGGAGGTCGAAGCATGTTCTCGAGCCTAATCTGGTTAACATAAAGACATTCGAATGTCTTGAGATGAAATTCGGGTAAGCAACTAGATTTTGACCAAAACCAAAAATAGGGGATAGCATTGCGCTATCTTGCTTGATTTAGAATGTGGACAAGACACCGTTAGAAAGGTAACTCGACTAGGGTCAATCTAAAAGTATTCCCCATATCCCAAAAAGTCATTTTCTAGGGGAATAAATTTTCAAATTCGGATTGTTAGTGCTGCTAGCAGAGCATATGAGGGACAAGGTGTGTCAACATTTGAAAAATCACCCTGACTCATTTAGTATCAAAAAATTGCCAAAAATACCTTTCTAAAAAGGGAATTTCATGAACCTTTTAGGAAAAATATTTGAAAAATTTGAAAAAAAATCATTTAGTGGGCCTGAATGGCCCAACCAGAATACATATTTGGATTCTAGAGGTTCCAGATAGTTTGGACTTGAAAAATCATAACTCTCTCATCTGGAATCATCCAGGGGTAAATAAGTCATCATTTTAAAGATAATTCGACATGCTTTGATAGAAAAATCTCAAAAAATTCATGAAAAATCATTTAGGATTTTAAAGTGATTTTTCAATTTGCAATAGTTGTGCTACTAGTAGGGGACAAAGCAATGTAGGGAATATCTCTTATTTTTTTAGGTCTACGGGTCCAAACTCGAGTCATTGATGTTCGAATGTCCATGACTGAAGGGAAAGAGTGGCATGAGTGCCACAAACTCATTTGCACAGTCCCAGAGTAGTTTGGGACAATGAAACAGCCTGTTAATCATACCACTTAAGGTTTTGACTCAAAAAAAAGGCACGAACATTTAAGGAATAATTGTAAGACTATTTTCATTTCAAAATCAGAAGATTTGAGCTTGTTTAACCAAGATTCCAGATTTGGAAACTTAATTTTCCCCCAGATATATTGCTAGCTTTAAGGAAAATGCTAAGTCCATACTAATCCTTATTGATTAAGGTTAACATGCTTGGCTTAGGGGGTTTCAAAAATCATTTTTTATCATCCATCAAACATGGATTTTGACAACAAACATACAAGGGGATGGCACACAATATGAATGGGGATGCTAATTTTACTAATGGCCTAAACAAAAAAAGTGTTGTGTATTTTGACAAGAAAATGTTATGGATGCTGAAAATGATAATGATTCATGCAAGTTAATGTGTAAAGGTGCTTGAAAAGTGTTAGGCTAAGGATTCATACATGGATTTAGGATAAAAAGCTATATGGACATGGCATAAAATGCATGAGCAGGAGATGTTAAACTAATGAGGATGAAATGAGGCATTTTGCACATAAAAAGGGCATTAAAGCATCCAAATCCCAAACTACCATAACCATAGGCCACAATAATGCATGATAATCCTAAGAGGGTGATGGAAACATGGAGAGTTCACTAAAATGATGAAGGTGCTGAAAAATAAAAAAATATGAGTGATAGAGTAAGAAGTTATACTAATAAAACTCCAACTTTAGCCAAATAGTTGAAGCAGCAAAGATGACTCGAATTTGCCTCATTTCCTTATTGTTAATAAGCAAGAAAAAGAAAAAAATAATGAGGTTTTGGTTCTGGTATGGATAAGGGTGATTTTTAGAATGTATAGAGGTTGAGAGTGTGTTCCATGGTTGTTTTTGGGTGGTGGGTGAAGAGCTACAGGATTATGGTTTTTTTATGTGTGAATATGTTTTTGAAGCTGAAAATGAGCTGGAATCTAACCTTTTTTAGCTGAGATAGAAGTGGTCCGTTTATACCAGCCTTTTGGAGCCAAATTGAAGGTGTTTTTGACCATTTCTCAAGAAAGAGAAGGTGATGTCAGCATGGTGGCTATAGGGTGGCTATAGGAGGCAGCTTGCTGCCAATGTGATGGGCATAGGGTGGCTGGTTTAAATGCTGAAATGATTTTTCAACAACTAGGGTGGCTGATGGTGACATTGGCCAATAACTAAGAAAGAGTAGGGTGATCAACTGACATTGACCTTTTTGATCCAATTTAGACTTACAAAAGATGTTTTGATTAATTTAAAAGTCTAAATTCATTATTTGACATGCGTTTTAATCTTTCCTGATGCAAAGAAATAAGTTAAAATTGAGTTTTGGATCAATGGTGGATGAGTAAAAAATGCCCAGACTGTGAAAATGGCCTGTATGTATCGATTCATTGCATAATGTATCGATTCATTTGGTCTAAAAATCTTGTGTGTATCGATACAATGATCATTGTATCGATACTATGAACCACTGTATCAATACATGTTGATATGTATCAATACATTTCTTTACAGAATGCATGTTTTGGTCCTGGCATGTCCTAGTATCGATACATAAGGTCCTGTATCAATACAGAGGCTTATGTATCGATACATCTACATATTGTATCAATACAAATAGAGACATTTCAAATTTTTGGTGCAGTAGAGCATTGTATTGATACATGAGAACCATGTGTCAATACATGCAAGTAAAATTATGAATTTTCTTATATCTTTTATCCCCGTATACGTTGGACTACTCCATTTAATGCCAGATCTTTGCATTTACTTTTGATATGATCCCTAGCCCTTCTTGAAATCCTCAAAATACTTTTTTGCCATCGCCCCCTCTTACATCTATGCATTGGATTGCTAAAAAATTAGCTTGGATAAAATAAGGTGTTTACAAGTCAGTACCATAAACTCATTCTCCTTCTTGGGATAAATGACATTTATGCTTTGGTTTCATAAGCTTTTGTACCCACTATTTTTTAAAATCAAAATTCATCTATTAATATGGATAAAGATGGATTCACATAATAATCTCCTTCTTTTTCATGGTTGGGTACCATAAAGTCATTCTCTGTATTGGGATAAATGATTTAATGCTTTGGTTTCATAGGAAAAGCTTTTCTTTCCATCATTTTTTAGAATTAAAGTTCATTTCTCAATTGGGACAAACATGGCTTTACATAGTAATCTTTTTCTTTTCATAATTGTGCATCATAAACTAATTCTCCTCATTAGGATAAATGACATTAATGCTTTGGTTTCATAAAAAAAGCTTCTCTTTCTATCCCATTTTAGAGTTAAAGTTTATTTGACAATTAGGATAAGTGCAAATTCACATAGTAATCTCTTTTCTTCTCATGATTGAGCACCATAAACTCATTCTCCTCATTGGGATAAATGACATTGATGCTTTGGTTTCATAAGAAAGGTTTCTCTTTTCATAATTTTTTATAGTTAAAGTTTTTTTGTAAATTATGACAAACATAGATTCACATAAAAATCTTCTTTCTTTTTATGATTAGGCACCATAAACTCATTCCCTACATCAGGATAAATGCCATTGATGCTTTGGTTTCAGTTAAAAAACTTTTCTTCTCACCAATTTTTTAGAACTAAAGTTCATCTATCAACTGAGTCAAGGATGGATCCACATAATAATCTTTTTTGTTTTCATGATTGGCACTGTAAACTCATTCTTCTCATTGGGATAAATGACATTGATGCTTTGGCTTCCTAAGAAAGCTTCTCTTTCCACCATTTTTTAGAATTAAAGTCGTTTCTCAATTGGGAGGAACACAGATTCACATAGTAATCTTCTATCTTGTAATGATTAGGCGCGTTAAACTCATTCCCTTCATCGAGATAAATCACATTGGTACTTTGGTTTCATAAGAATAGCATCCTTTTCCATCATTTTTTAGAGTTAAAGTTATTTGTTATTTAGGACAAACATAGTTTCACATAGTAATCTCCTTTCTTTTCATGATTGGGCACCATAAACTCATTCTCCTCTTTGGGATAAATGACATTGATGCTTTGATTTTATAAGAAAAGCTTCTCTTTCCATCATTTCTTAGAGTTAAATTTCCTTTGTCAGTTGGAACAAACACAAATTCACATAGTAATCTTTTTTCTTTTCATTATTGGGTCTCAAAAACTCATTTCTTGCATTAGGATAAATGACATTGATGCTTTGGTGTTATAAAAAAAAGCTTCTTTTCCCATCATTTTTAAGAGTTAAAGTTCATTTGTCCATGGGATGAACAACGGATTCACATAATAATCTCTTGTCATCATTATGCATCATAAACTCGTTCGTCTCATTGAGGTAAATGACATTGATGCTTTGGTTTCATAAGCAAAGCTTTTTTTTCCATCATTTTTTATAATTAAAGTTTGTTTCTCAATTGGGATAAACATAAATTCATATAGTAATCTCCTTTCTTTTCATGATTAGGCTTCGTAAACTCTTTATCTTTATTTGGATAAATGACATTGATGCTTTGGTTTCATTTAAAAAGGCTTTTTTGCCCACCATTTTTTAGAATCAAAGTTCATCTGTCAATTATGACAATAATGGACTTAGGTTATAATCTCTTTTCTTTTAACGATTGGGCAAATTAAACTCATTCTCCTCATTAGGATAAATGACAATGATGCTTTGGTTTTAAAAGAAAAGCTTTTCTTTCCATCATTTTTTAGAGTTAAAGTTCATTTGTCAACTAGGACGAACACGGATTCACATAATAATCTCTTTTCTTTTCATGATTCGAAACCATAAACTCATTCTCCTCATTAGGAGAAATGACATTGATGCTTTGGTTTCATTTAAAATGCTTTCGTATCCACCATTTTTTTAGAATTAAAATTCATCTATCAATTAGGACAAAGATAGATTCACATAATAATTTTCTTTATTTTAATGATTGGGTACCATGAACTCATTCTCCTCATTGGGATACACGACATTGATGCTTTGGTTTCATAGGAAAAGCTTCTCTTTCCACTATCTTTTAGAATTAAAGTTCGCTTCTCAATTAGGGCAAACACGGATGCACATAGTAATTTCCATTCCTTTCATTATTAGGCACTATAAACTCGTTCTATTTGTTGGGATAAACGACATTAATTCTTTGGTTTCATTAACAAAGCTTCTCTTTCCACCAATTTTAAGAATTAAAGTTCATTTCTCAAGTAGGACAAACACAGATTCACATAGTAATTTTTTTTCTTTTCATGACTGGGCACCATAAACTCATTCTTCACATTATGATAAATGACATTGATGCTTTGGTTTCATAAGAAAAGCTTATCTTTCCATCATTTTGAAAGTTAAAGTTCAGCTGTCAATTGGGACAAACACAAGTTCACATAGTAACCTCTTTTTTTTTCATGATTAGGCACCATAAACTCATTTTCCTCATTAGGATAAATGACATTGATGCTTTGGTCTCATTTAAAAAGCTTTGGTTCCTACAAGTTTTTTAAAATCAAAGTTCATCTGTCAATTATGGAAAAGATGGATTCACATATGAATCTCCATTCTTTTCATGATTGAGCACCATAAACTCATTCTTATCATTTGGGTAAATGACATTGATGCTTTAGTTTCATATGAAAAGCTTCACTTTCCATCATTTTTAGAGTTAAAGTTCATTTTCCAACTGGGACAAACACGGATTCACATAATAATCTCTTTTATTTTCCTAATTGGGCACCATAAACTCATTTTCCTCATTAGGATAAATGACATTGATGTTTTGGTTTGTAAGAAAAGCCTTTATTTCCACTATTTTGTGGAGTTAAAGTTCATTTGTCAATTGGGACAAAAATAGATTCATATAGTAATCTCCTTTATTTTCATGATTGGGCACCATAAACTCATTCTCTTTATTGGGATAAATGACATTAATGCTTTGGCTTAATAAAAAAAGCTTCTCTTTCCATCATGTTTTAGAGTTAAAGTTGATTTATTAATTGGAACAAACACGAATTCATATAGTAGCCTTTTTTCGCTATTTGGCACCATAAACTCATTCTCCTCATTGGGATAGGTGACATAGATGCTTTGGTTTCATAAAAAAAGCTTTTCTTTCCATTTTTTCAGATTTAAAGTTCATTTGTTAATTAGGACAAATACGAATTAACAGAGTAATCTCCTTTCTTTTCATGATTGGGCACCATAAACTCATTTTCCTCATTTGGATAAATGACATTGATGCTTTGGTTTCATATGAAAATCTTCTATTTCTATCATTTTTTATAGTTAAATTTCATTTGTCAATTAGCACAAACACAGATTTACATAATAATCTTTTTTGTTTTCATGATTGAGTACGATAAACTCATTCTCTTTATTGGGATAAATGGCATTGATGTCTTGGTTTCATAAAAACGGCCTATTTTTCCACCATTTTTTTGGAGTTAAAGTTCATTTGCCAATTGGAGCAAACGCAGATTCACATAATAATCTCCTTTGTTTTCATGATTGGGTACCATAAACTTATTCTCTTCATTGGGATAAATGACATTGATGCTTTGGCTTCGTAAGAAAGTTTTTCCTTCCATCATGTTTTAGAGCTAAAGTTCATTTATTAGTTGGGATGAACACAGATTCACATAGTAGCCTTTATTTTTTTGTTACTTGACACCATAAATTCATTCTCCTTATTGGGATAAATGACATTGATGCTTTGGTTTCATAAGAAAAGCTTCTGTTTCCATCTTTTTTAGACTTAAAGCTCATTTGTCAATTAGGATAAATGCAAATCAATAGAGTAATCTCTTTTTTTCATCATTGGGCACAATAAACTCATTCTCCTCATTTGGATAAATGACATGATGCTTTGCTTTCATATGAAAAGCTTCTCTTTCCATTATTTTTTAGAGTTAAAGTTTATTTGTCAATTGGCACAAACATAGATTCACATAATAATCTCTTCATTTTCATGATTGGGCACCATAAACTCAATCTCCTCATTGGGAAAACAACTTTGATGTCTTAGTTTCATAAGAAAAGCCTCTCTTTCCATCATTTTTTTGGAGTTAAAGTTCATTTGTCAATTGGGATAGACACGGATTCATATAGTAATCTCCCCTGTTTTCATGATTGGGCACCATAAACTCATTCTCTTTAGTGGCACCATAAACTTATTCTCTTTAGTGGGATAAATGACATTGATGCTTTGGTCTTATAAGCAAAACTTCTGTTTCCATCTTTTTAGACTAAAAGTTTATTTGTCAATTGGGACAAACATGAATTAACAGAGTAATCTTCTTTCTTTTTGTGATTGGGAACCATAAATTTATTCTTCTCATTGTGATAAATGACATTGATATTTTGGTTTCATAAGAAAAGCTTCTTTTTCCATCATTTTTTAGAGTTAAAGTTGATTTATCAATTAGGACAAACACAAATTCACATAGTAATCTTATTTTTTTCATGATTGGGCACCATAAACTCATTCTCCACACCGGGATAAATGACATTCATGTTTTAGTTTCATAAGAAAAGCTTATTTTTCTATCATTTTTAGAGCTAAAGTTCATTTGTCAGTTAGGATAAATACAAATTCACATAATAATCTCTCTTCTTTTTATGATTGGGCACCATAAACTCATTCTTTGCATTTGGATGATGCTTTGGTTTCATAAGAAAAGCTTTTCTTTCCATCATTTTATAGAGTTAAAGTTCATTTATGATTTGTGACAAACATGAATTCACATAATAATCTTTTTTTTTCATGATTGGGCACCCATAAGCTTTTTCTCCTCATTGAGATAAATGACATTAATGCTTTAGTTTCATGAGAAAAGCCTCTCTTTCCATTATTTTGTAGAGTTAAAGCTTATTTTGTCAATTGGGACAAACATGGATTCATATAGTAATCTCCTTTCTTTCCATGATTGGGCACCGTAAACTCATTCTCCTCATTGGGTAAATGAGATTGATGCTTTGGTTTCTTAAGAAAAACTTTCTCTTTCCATCATTTTTAATGTTAAAATTCATTTGTCAATTCGGATAAATATGAATTCAAATAGTAATCGCCTTTCTTTTCTTGATTGGGGACCATAAACTCATTCCCTGAATTGGGATAAATGACATTGATACTTTGGTTTCACAAGAAAAGCTTATTTTTCCATTATTTTTAGAATTAAAGTTCATTTGCCAATTAGAATGAAAAAGGATTCACATATTAATCTCCTTTCCTTTATGATTGGGCATCATAAACTCATTCTCCGCATTGGAATAAATGGCATTGATAATTTGGTTTTATAGGAAAAGCTTCTCTTTCCATCATTTGTAGAATTAATGTTCATTTACTGATTGGGAAAAATACGGATTCACAAGTAATCTTTTTTCTTTTCATTATTGGGCACCATAAACTCATTCCTCGCATAGGGATAAATGGCATTGGTGCTTTAGTTTCATAAGAAAAGGTTCTCTTTCCATCATTTTATAGAGTTAAAGCTTATTTGTTATTTAGGATAGACCTAGATTCACATAGTAATTTTTTTTCTTTTCATGATTGGGCAGCATAAACTCATTCTGCTTATTGGGATAAATGACATTGATGCTTCATAAGAAAAGCTTTTTTTCCATCAATTTTAGTGTTAAAGTTCATTTATCAATTAGGACAACTACGGATTTGCATTGTAATTTATTTTCTTTTCTTTATTGCGCACCAGAAACTTATTCTTCGCATTGCGATAAATGACATTAATGCTTTGGTTTCACAAGAAAAGCTCTTTTTTCCATCATTTTTAGTGTTAAATTCATATGTCAATTGAGACGAACATGGATTCACATAGTAATCTCCTTTCTTTTCTTGATTGGGCACCATAAACCTATTCCCCGCATTAGTAAAAATGACATTGATGCTTTGTTTTCATAAGAAATGCTTCTCTTTCCATCGTTTTGTAGAGTTAAAGCTTATTTGTCATTTGGGACAAACATGGATTCATATTGTTATCTTCATTCTTTTCATGGTTGGGCACCATAAACTCATTCCCTGCACTAGGATAAATGACGTTGATGGTTTGGTTTCATAAGAAAAAGCTTTTATTTCCATCATTTTATAAAGTTAAATCATATGTGTCAATTGGGACAAATACTTATTCACATAGTAGTCTCCTTTTTTTTTCATGATTGGGCACCAAAAACTCATTCTCCTTATCAGGAAAAATGACATTGATGTTTTGGTTTCATAAGAAAAACTTTTCTTTCCATCATTTTAAGTGTTAAAGTTCATTTGTCAATTGGGACAAATACGGATTAATATAGTAATCTCTTTTTTATTTATTAGGCACTATGAACTTATCCTCTATATTGGGAAAAATGACATTGATGCTTTGGTTTCATAAGAAAAGCTTCTCTGTCCATCATTTTTTGAACTAAAGTTCCATTTCCAATTGGGACAAACATGGATTCACTTAGTAATCTTCTTTTCTTTCATGATTGGGCACCTTAAACTCATTCCCCTCGTTGGGATAAATGACATTAATGCTTTGGTTTCATAAGAAAAGCTTCTCTTTCCATCATTTTTAATGTTAAAGTTCATTTGTCAACTGGGACATATATGGATTCACATAGTCATCTCATTTTTTCTTGATTGGGCACCATAAACTCATTCTCTGCATTGGGATAAATGATATTGATACTTTGGTTTCACAAGAAAAGCTTTTTTTTCCCATAATTTTTAGTGTTAAAGTTTATATGTCAATTAGGGCAAACACGTATTCACACAGTAATCTGCCTTCTTTTCATTATTGGGCACCATAAACTTAATCCCTGCATCGGTAAAAATGACATGGATACTTTGGTTTCATAGCAAAAGCTTCTCTTTCTATCATTTTGTGGAGTTAAAGCTTATTTGTCATTTAGGACAAATATGGATTCACATTATAATCTCCTTTCTTTTCATAATTAGGCACCATAAACTCATTCCCTGCACTGGGATAAATGACATTAACCCTTTGGTTTCATAAGAAAAGCTTCTCTTTCCATCATTTTATAGAGTTAAACTTTGTTATCAATTACGACAAACATAGATTCACATAGTAACCTCATTTAGTTTCTTGATTAGGTGCCATAAACTTGTTCTCCTTATTGGGATAAATGACATTGATGCTTTGGTTTCATAAGAAAAGCTTCTCTTTCCATTATTTTCTGAATTAGAGTTTATTTGCCAATTGGGACAAACATGAATTCATATAGTAATCTTCTTTTTTTTCATGATTGGGCCTTAAACTCAGTCTCCTTGTTGGGATAAATGACATTGATGCTTTTGTTTCATAAGCAAAGCTTTTTTTCCATCATTTTTAGTGTTAAAGTTCAATTGTCAATTGGGACATATACGGATTCATATAGTAATCTCCTTGTTTTCTTGATTGGTACCATAAACTCATTCTCCGCGTTGGGATAAATGATATTGATGCTTTGGTTTCACAAGAAAAGCTTTTTTTCCATAATTTTTAGTGTTAAGTTTTATATGTCAATTGAGGCAAACACCCTATAGTAATCTCCCTTCTTTTCATGATTGGGCACCATAAACTCAATCCCTGCATTGGTAAAAATGACATTGATGCTTTGGTTTCAAACGAAAAACTTCTCTTTCCATGATTTTGTAGAGTTAAAGCTTATTTATCATTTGGGATAAACATGGATTCACGTTGTAATCTCTTTTCTTTTCATGATTAGGCACCATAAACTCATTCCCCGTATTGGGATAAATGACATTGACCCATTGGTTTCATAAGAGAAGCTTCTCTTTCCATCATTTTTAGTGTTACAGTTTATTTGTCAAATGGGACAACCTTTCTTTTCTTGATTGGGCACCATAAACTCATTTTTTGCATTGGGATAAATGACATTGATGCTTTGGTTTCACAAGAAAAGCTTCGCTTTCCATCATTTTTAGAATTAAAATTCATTTACCAATTGGGATAAACAAGGATTCACATAAAATCTCCTTTCTTTTTGTGATTGGGCACCATAAACTCATTCCACGCATTAGGATAAATGACACTGATGCTTTGGTTTCGTAAGAAAATTTTTCTTTCCATCATTTTATAGAGTTAAAGCTTATTTGTTGATTAGGACAACCATAGAGTCATATAGTAATCTCCTTTCCTTCGTGATTAGGCACCATAAACTCATCGTCCTCATTGGGATAAATGGCATTGTTGCTTTGGTTTCATAAGGAAAGCTTCTTTTTCCATCATTTCTAGTGTTAAAGTTTATTTGTCAATTGGCACAAACACGAATTCACATAGTAATCTCTTCTCTTTTAATAATTAGGCACCATAAACTCATTCTCCTTATTGGGATAAATGACATTGATGCTTTGGTTTCATAAGAAAAGCTTTTTTTTTCATCATTTTTTAGGGTTAAAGTTCATTTGTCAATTGGAAAAAATATGGGTTCACATAGTAATCTCCTTTGGTTTACATGATTGGGGACCATAAACTCATTCTCCTTTTTGAGGTAAATCATATTGATTCTTTGATTTCATTTGAAAAGCTTTCATTCCCATAATTTTTTAGAATCAAAGTTCATCTACCAATCAGGGCAAAAATGGATTCACTTAAGAATCTCCTTTTTTTTTATGATTGGGCACCATAAACTATTCCCCATATTGGGATAAATGGCACTGATGCTTTGGTTTCATAAGAAAATCTCCTCTTTCCATTATATTTTTGAGTTGAAGTTCATTCGGCTGTTGGGACAAACACGGGTTCACATAATAGTCTTCATTTTTTTCATCATCGGCACCATAAATTAGTTCTACTTGTTGGGGTACATGACATTGATGCTTTAGTTTGATAAATAAAGGTTCTGTTTCCACCATTTTTTAAAATTAAAGTTCATTGCTTAATTAGGGCAAGCACAGATTCACATAGTAATTTCTTTTCTTTTCATGATTGAAGACCATAAAATCATTCTTTATTTTGGGATAAATGACATTGATGCTTTAGTCTCATAAGAAAAGCTTCCCTTTCAATCATTTTTAGAGTTAAAGTTCATCAGTCAATTGGAACAAACATAGATTCACATAGTAGCCTCTTTTTTTTTTTTGTGATTGGGCACCATAAACTCATTGTCCTCATTTGGGTAAATGACTTTGATGCTTTGGTTCCATTGAAAAAGCTTTTGCTCCCACAATTTTTTAGAATTAATGTTCGTCTATCATTTAGGACAAAGATGGATTCACATAATAATCTTCTTTCTTTTCATGATTGGACATCATTAACACATTTCCCACATCGGGATAAATGGCATCGGTGCTTTGGTTTCATAAGAAAAGCTTCTCTTTCCATCATTTTTAGAGTTAAAGTTTATCTATCCATTGGGACAAACATAGATTCACATAGTAAACCCTTTTTTTTTCATGATTGGTCACCATAAACCCATTCTCCTCATTGCGATAAATGACATTGATGCATTGGTTCCATAAGAAAAAATTGTCTCTGCATCATTTTTATTGTTAAAGTTTATTTGTTAGTTGGGACAAACATGGATTCACATAGTAATCTCTTTCCTTTTCTTGGTTGGGTACCATAAACTCATTCTCCTCTTTGGGATGAATGACATTAATGCTTTGATTTCGTAAGAAAAGCTTTAATTTCCATCATTTTTAATGTTAAAGTTCATTTATCAATTGGGACAAATACGGATTCATATAGTAATCTTTTTTGTTTTCATGAATGGGCACCATATACTCATTCTCCTCACTGGGATAAATGGCATTAATGCTTTGGTTTCATAAAAAAACTTCTTTTACCATCATTGTTAGTGTCAAAGTTCATTTGTCAATTAGGACAAACACAGATTCATATAGTAATCTCTTTTATTTTCATGATTAGGCACCATAAACTCATTCTTCTTATTGAGATAAATGACATTGATGCCTTGGATTCATAAAAAAAGCTTATCTTTCCATCCTTTTTTAGAGTTAAAGTTCATTTGTCAATTCAAACAACCACAGATTCACATAGTAATTGGGTTTTTTTTTTCATGATTAGGCTCCATAAACTCATTCTCTGCATTGGGATAAATGACATTGATGCTTTGGTTTCACAAGAAAAGGTTCACTTTCCATCCTTTTTCAGAGGTAAAGTTCATTTGTCAATTGTTACAAATACGTATTCACATAATAATCTTCCTTTTTTTCATGATTAGGCGCCACAAACTCATTCTTTATTTTAGGATAAATGACATTGATGCTTTGGTTTCAGAAGAAAAGCTTCTTTTTCCATCGTGTCTAGAGTTAAAATTTATTTGTCAATTACACAAACACGGATTCACATTATAATCTCCTTCCTTTTCAAGATTGGGCACCATAACTCATTCTCCTTATTGGGATAAATGACATTAATGCTTTAGTTTTGTAAGAAAAGCTTCACTTTTCATCATTTTTAGTGTTAAAGTTCATTTGTCAATAGGGACAAATACGGATTTACATAGTAATTTCCTTTTTTTTCTTGATTGGACACCATAAACTCGTTCTCTTCATTGGGATAAGTGGCATTGATGCTTTGGTTTCATAAGTAAAGCTTTACTTTTCATCATTTTTTAAAATTAAAGTTCATTTGTCAATCAGTACAAACATGAATTCACATAGTAATCTCTATTCTTTTCATGATTGGGCACATAAACTCATATTTCTCATTGGGATAAATGATATTCATGCTTTTGTTTCATAAGAAAAGCTTTTCTTTCCATTATTTTTAGTGTTAAAGTTTGATTGTCAATTAGGATAAACATGGGTTCACATAGTAATCCTTTCTTTTTATGATTGGGCACCATAAACTCATTCTTTTCTTTAGGATAAATGACATTGATGCTTGGTTTCATAAGAAAAGTATCTCTTTCCATCATTTTTAGTGTTAAAGTTTATTTTTCAATTCGGATAAACATAGATTCAAATAGTAATCCCTTATCTATTCATGATTGGGCACCATAACTAGTTCTCCTCATTGGGGTAAATAACATTGATGCTTTGGTTATATAAGAAAAGGTTCTCTTTCCATTATTTTTTAGAGTTAAAATTCATTTGTAAGTCGAGACAAACATGGATTCATATAGTAATCTCCTTTGTTTTCATGATTGGACATCATAAACTCATTCTTTGTGTTGGGACAAACGATGTTGATGCTTTGGTTTCATAAGAAAAGCTTGTCTTTCCATCATTTTTAGAGTTCAAGCTCATTTGTCAATTAGGACAAATACAGATTCATATAGTAATCCCTTTTTTTTCATGATTGGGCACCATAAGCTCATTCTCCTTGTTGGGATAAATGACATTGATGCTTGGTTTCATAAGGAAAGTTCTTCATTCCATCACTTTTAGTATTAAAGTTCATTTGTCAATTGGGATAAATACAGATCCATATAGTAACCTCCTTTCCTTTCATGATTGGGCATAATAAACTCATTCCCTGCTTTGGGATAAATGACATTGATGCTTTGGTTTCATAAGAAAAGCTTCTCTTTCCATCATTTTCTAGAGTTAAAGTTCATTTGTCATTTGGGACAAACACAGATCAACATAGTAATCTCTTTTTTTTCATGATTGGGCACCATAAACTCATTCTCCTCATTAGGATAAATGATATTGATGCTTTGGTTTCATAAGAAAAGCTTCTCTTTCCATCATTTTTTGACTTAAAGTTCATTTGTTAATTTAGACAAACACGGATTCACATAGAAATCTCTTTTCTTTTCTTGATTAGGGACCATAAACTTATTCTCCGTATTGGGATAAATGACATTAATACTCTGCTTTCACAAGAAAAGCTTCTCTCTCCATCATTTTTAGAATTAAAGTTTATTTGCCAATTAGAACGCATAAAGATTCACATAGTAATATCCTTTCTTTTCATGATTAGGTACCATAAACTCATTCCCTGCACTGGGATAAATGACATTAATACTTTGGTTTCAAAAGAAATGCTTCTCTTTCCATCATTTGTAGAATTAAAGTTCATTTACTAATTGGGACAAATAAGGATTCACATAGTAATCTTCTCTCTTTTCGTCATTGGGCACCATAAACTCATTCCTCATATTGGGATAACTGGTGTTGATGCTTTAGCTTCATAATGAAAGCTTCTCTTAGCATCATTTTATAGAGTTAAAGCTTAATGTTAATTTAGGACAAGCAAAAATTCATATAGTAATCTTCTTTCTTTTCATGATTGGGCACTATAAACCCATTCTGCTCATTGGGATAAATGACATTGATGCTTTGGTTCCATAATAAAAGCTTTTTTTTCTATCATTTTTAGTGTTAAAGATCATTTGTCAATTAGGACAAATACGAATTTGCATTGTAATTTCCTTTTTTTTTTGATAAGGCACCATAAACTCATTCTCTGCATTGGGATAAATGACATTGATGCTTTGGTTTCACAAGAAAAGCTTCTCTTTCTATCATTTTTAGTGTTAAAGTTCATATGTCAATTGGGATGAACATGGATTCCTATAGTAATCTCCCTTTTTTTCTTGATTGGACACCATAAACTCTGCCCTGTATTGGTAAAAATAACATTAATGCTTTGGTTTCATAAAAAATGCTTCTCTTTCCATTATTGCTTAGAATTAAAGCTTATATGTCATTTGGGACAAACACAGATTCATATTGTAATATACTTTCTTTTCATGATTAGGCACCATAAACTCATTCCCTGCACTAGGATAAATGACATTAACGCTTTGGTTTCATAAAAAAAAGCTTATCTTTCCGTTATTTTACAAAGTTAAATCTTATTTGTCGATTGGGATAACTACTTATTCACATACTAATCTATTTTTTTCATGATTGGGCACCATAAACTCATTCTCCTTATTAGGATAAATGACATTGATGCTTTGGTTTCAGAAAAAAAGCTTTTTTTCTGTCATTTTGTACAATTTATGCCTATTTATCATTTGGGACAAACATGGATTCACATTGTAATCTCCTTTCTTTTCATGATTAGGCACCATAAACTTATTCCCACCACTGGGATAAATGACATTGACATTTTGGTTTCATAAGAAAAGCTTCTCTTTCCATCATTTTGCAGAGTTAAAGCTTATTTATCAATTAGGACAATAATGAATTCATATAGTAATCTCTATTCTTTTCTTAATTGGGCACCATAAACTCATTCTCCTTATTAGGATAAATGACATTGATGCTTTGGTTTCATAAGAAAAGCTTCTCTTTCCATTATTTTTAGTGTTAAAGTTCATTTGTCAATTTGGACAAATATAGATTCATAAAGTAATCTCCTCTCTTTTCTTGATTAGGCACCATAAACTCATTCTTTGTATTTGGATAAATGACATGATGCTTTGGTTTCATAAGAAAAGCCTCTCTTTCCATCATTTTGTAAAGTTAAAGTTTATTTTGTCAATTGGGACAAACATGGATTCACATAGTAATCTCTTTTCTTTTCATGATTAGGCATTGTAAACTTATTTTCATCATTGGGATAAATGAAATTGATGCTTTGGTTTTATAAGAAAAATTTCTCTTTTCATCATTTATAGTGTTAAAATTCATTTGTCAATTAGGACAAATAAAGATTCACATAGTAATCTCCTTTCTTTTCTTGATTGGGGGCCATAAACTCATTCCTTGCACTGGGATAAATGACTTTGATGCTTTGGTTTCATAAGAAAAGCTTCCCTTTCCATCATTTTATAGAGTTAAAGCTTATTTATTAATTAGGACAAACATGGATTCATATAATAATCTTCTCTTTTTTCTTGATTGGATGCCATAAATTGATTCTCCTCATTGGGATAAATGACATTGATGCTTTGGTTTAATAAGAAAAGCTTTTTTTTTTCAACATTTTTAGTGTTAAAGTTCATTTATCAATTGGGACAAATATGGATTCACAGAGTAATCTCCTTTCTTTTCTTGATTGGGCACCATAAACTCATTCTTTGCATTGGGATAAATGACAGTGATACTTTGGTTTCATAAGAAAAGCTTCTCTTTCCATCATTTTCAAAATTAAAGTTCATTTACCAATTAGGACAAACATAGAATCACATAGAATCTCCTTTATTTTCATGATAAGACACTATAAACTCATTCCCCGTATTAGGATAAATGACATTGATGCTTTGGTTTCATAAGAAAAGCCTCTCTGTCTATCATTTTGTAGAGTTAAAGCTTATTTCATCAATTAGGACAAACAAAGATTCACATAGTAATCTCTTTTTTTTCATGATTAGGCACCATAAACTCATTCTCTTCATTGGGATAAATGACATTGATGGTTTGGTTTCATAAGAAAAATTGCCCTTTTTGAAATTTTTGATGTTAAAATTGATTTGTCAAATAGGATAAGTACAGATTCACATAGTAATCTCTTTTTTTTCTTGATTGGGGATCGTAAACTCATTCTGTGCATTGGGATAAATGACATTGATACTTTGGTTTCACAAGAAAAGCTTCTCTTTCCATCATTTTTAGAATTAAAGTTTATTTGCCAATTAGGACGAACAAGGATTAACATAGTAATCTCCTTTCTCTTCATGATTAGGCATCATAAACTCTTTTTCCACATTAGGATAAATGACAGTAATAATTTGGTTTCACAAGAAAAGCTTCTTTTTCCATCATTTATAGAATTAAAGTTCATTTGTTAATTAGGACAAACATGGATTCATATAGTAATATTCTTTCTTTTCATGATTGGGCACCATGAACACAATCCTCGTATTGGAATAAATGGCATTGATAATTTAGTTTCATAAGAAAAGGTTCTCTTTCCATTATTTTATAGAGTTAAAGTTTATTTGTCATTTAGGACAAACATGGATTCACGTAGTAATCTCTTTTTTTTTCATGATTGGGCAACACAAACTCATTTTGCTCGTTGGGATAAATGACATTGATGCTTTGGTTTCGTAAGAAAAGCTTCTCTTTCCATCATTTTTGGTGTTAAAGTTTGCATGTTAATTAGGATGAACATGGATTCCCACAGTAATCTTTTCTTTTCTTGATTGGGTACCATCTCATTCTTAGCATAGGGATAAATGATATTGATGCTTTGGTTTCACTAGAAAAACTTTTCTTTCCATCATTCTTAATGTTTAAGTTATGAGTCAATTAGGATAAACACAAATTCACAGAGTAATCTCCCTTTTTTTCATGATTGGGCACCATAAACTCATTCCTCGCATTGGTAAAAATGACATTGATGCTTTGGTTTCACAAGAAAAGCTTCTCTTTCCATCATTTTGTAAAGTTAAAGCCCATTTATAATTTAAGACTAACATTTATTCACATTGTAATCTCCTTTCTTCTTATGATCAGGCAGCATAAACTCATCCCCACATTGGGATAAATGACATTAATGCTTTGGTTTCATAAGAAAAGCTTTTCTTCCCACCATTTTATAGGGTTAAAGCTTATTTATCAATTAGTATAAACACGGATTCACATAGCAATCTCTTTTCTTTTCTTGATTAGGCGTCATAAACTCATTCTCCTCATTAGGATAAATGGCAGTGATCTTTGGTTTCATAAGCAAAACTTCTTTTTCCATTATTTTTAGTGTTAAAGTTCATTTGTCAATTAGGACAAATACAGATTCACAGAGTAATCTCCTTTCTTTCCTTGATTGGGCACTATAAACTCATTCTTTGCATTGGGATAAATGACATTGATGCTTTGGTTTCACAAGATAAGCTTTTCTTTCCATCACTTTCAGAATTAAAGTTCATTTGCCAATTAGGATAAAGAAAGATTCACAAAGCAATCTCCTTTCTTCTCATGATTAGGCACTGCAAACTTAATTTTCTCATCGGGATAAATGACTTTGATGCTTTGGAATCATAAGAAAAGCTTTTTTTCCATCATTTTTAGAGTTAACATTCATTTATCAATTGGGACAAACATAGATTCACATATTAATTTTCTTTATTTTCATTTTTGGGCAACATAAACTCATTCTCCTCATTAGGATAGATGACATTGATGCTTTGGTTTTAGAAGAAAAGCTTCTCTTTTCATCATTTTTTATACTTAAATTTCATTTATCAATTGGGACAAACATGGATTCGCATAATAATCCACTTTGTTTTCCTAATTGGGCATCATAAACTCATTCTCCTTATTGGGACGAATGACATTGATGCTTTAGTTTCATAACAAAAGCTTCTCTTTCTAGCATTTTTTAGAGTTAGATTTCGTTTATCAATGGTGACAAATAGGGATTCATAGAGTAATCTCCTTTCTTTTCATGATTGGGCAGCATAAACCTATTCTCCTCATTGGGATAGATGACATTGATGCTTTGGTTTCATAAGAAAAGCTTCTCTTTCCATCATTTGTTAGAGTTAAATTTCATTTGTCAATTGGGACAAAAATGGATTCCTATAGAAATCTCTTTTCTTTTCGTGATTAGGCACCATAAACTCATTCTCTTTATAAGGATAAATGACATTGATGCTTTGGTTTCATAAGAAAAGCTTCTATTTCCATCAATTTTAGTGTTAAAGTTCATTGGTAAATTAGGGTAAACATGAATTCACATAGTAATCTTCTTTTTTTTCATGATTGGGCACCATAAACTCATTCTCCTCATTGGGACAAATGACATTGATGTTTTGGTTTCATAAAAAAAGCTTCTCTTTCCATTATTTTTAGGGTTGATGTTTATTTGTCAATTAAGACAAACATAGATTCATATAGTGATCTCCATTTTTTTTCATGATTAGGCACCGTAAACTCATTCTCCTTACAAGGATAAATGAGATTGACGTTTCATAAGAAAAGCTTCTCTTTCCATCATTTTTTAGAGTTAACGTTCATTTGCCAATTTGGTCAAACACGGATTCATATAGTAATCTCCTTGGTTGTCATAATTGGCACCATAAACTTATTCTTCTCGTTGGGACAAATGACATTGATGTTTTTGTTTCATAAGTAAAGCTTCTCTTTCCATCATTTTTAGTGTTAAAGTTTATTTGTTAATTGAGACAAACACGGATTCACATAGTAGTCTCCTTTCTTTTAACGATTAGGAACCATAAACTAATTCTTCTTATTAGGATAAATGACATTGATGCTTTGGTTTTATAAGAAAAGCTTCCCTTTCCATCATTTTTTAGAGTTAAAATTCATTTGTCAATTGGGATAATCACAGATTCATATAGTAATCTTTTTTCTTTTCATGATTGGGCAGTATAAACTCATTCTCCTCATTGGGATAGATGACATTAATGCTTTCATTTTAGAAGAAAAGCTTTTCTTTCTATCATTTTTTATACTTAAATTTCATTTGTCAATTGGGACAAACACAGATTTGTAGCGTAATCCCCTTTCTCTTGATGATTAGGCACCATAAACTCATTATTCTCATTTGGATGAATGACATTAGTGCTTTAGTTTCATAAGAAATACTTCTTTTTCTATTATTTTTTAGAGTTAAATTTCATTTGTCTATTGCGACAAACACGAATTCATATAGTAATTTTTTTTCATGATTGGGTAACATAAATCCTTTTTCTCTTTGGGATAGATGACATTGATACTTTAGTTTCATAAAAAAAGCTCATCTTTCCATCCTTTTTTTTAGAGTTAAAGTTCATTTACCAATTTGAACAAACATAGATTCACATGGTAATCTCTTTGGTTTTCATGATTTAGCACCATAAACCCATTTTCGTCACTGAGATAAATAATAGTGATGCTTTGCTTTCATAAAAAAAGCTTCTTTTTCCATCATTTTTAGTTGTTTAAGTTCATTTCCCAATTGGAACAAATATGATTCACACAGTCATCTTTTTTTTTTCATGATTAGGCACCATAAACTCACTCCCTTCCTTTGGATAAATGACACTGGTGCTTTGATTTCATAAGAAAAGCTTATCTTTCCATCATTTTCTTAGAGTTAAATTTCATTTGCCAATTAGGAAAAACATAGATTGGCATAGCAATCTCCTTTCTTTTCGTGATTAGGCACTATAAACTCATTCTTTGCGTAGGGATAAATGACATTGATGCTTTGGTTTTATAAGAAAAGCTTCTCTTCCCATTATTTTTAGTGTTAAAATTCATTTATCAGTTAGGACAAACATGGATTCACATAATAATCTCTATTCTTTTCATAATTGGGCACCATAAACTTATTTTCCTCATTGGGACAAATGATATTAATGGTTTGGCTTCATATGAAAAGCTTCTCCTTTCATTATTTTTAGGTTTAAAGTTTATTTGAAAATTGGGACAAGCATGGATTCACATTGTAATCTCCTTTCTTTTCATGATTAGACACCGTAAACTCATTCTCCTCATTGGGATAAATGACACTGATGCTTTGGTTTTATAAAAAAAGTTTTCTATAGATCTTTTTTAGAGTTAAAATTTATTTCTTAGTTAGGACAAAATGGTTTCTCATTATAGGAAAAGCTTCTCTTTCCATCATTTTTAAGAGTTAAAGTTCATGTCCTATTAAGGACAAACACGAATTCATATAGTAATCTCTTTTCTTTTCAAGATTGGGCACCATAAACTCATTCTCCTTATTGGAACAAATGACATTGAAGCTTTGATTTCATAAGAAAAGCTTCTCTTTCTATCATTTTGTAGAGTTAAAGTTTGCTTGTCAATTAGGAAAAACATGGATCCATATAGTAATCTCCTTTCTTTTCATGATTGGGCACCATAAACTCATTCTCTTCATTGGGATAAATGACATTGATGCTTTGGTTATCAATTCGAACAAACATGGATTCACATTGTAATCACTTTTGTTTTCATGATTAGGCACCGTAAACTTATTCTCCTCATTAGGATAAATGATATTGATGCTTTGATTTCATAAGAAAATCTTTTTTTTTTCCATTTTTTTAGTTGTTTAAGTTTATTTATCACCTGGGACAAACATGGATTCGTATAGTAATCTTCTTTCTTTGAATAATTGGGCACCACAAACTCATTCTTCTCATTAGGGTAAATAACATTGATGCTTTTGTTTCACTGGAAAAGCTTCTCTTGTCACCATTTTTTAGAATTAAGGTTCGTTTCTTAATTGGGACAAACACAGATCCATATAGTAACCTCCTTTCTTTTAATGATTAGGCACGAAAAACTCATTCTCCTTATTCGAATAAATGACATTAATGCTTTGGTTTCATAAGAAAAGCTTCCTTGCCATGATTTTTTAAAGTTAAAATTCACTAGTCCATTAAGACAAACAAGGATTCATATAGTAATCTCCTTTCTTTTCATGATTAGGCATCGTAAACTCATTCTTCTTGTTGGGGTAAATGACATTGATGCTTTGGTTTAATAAGAAAAGCTTTTCTTTTCGTCACTTTTTAGAGTTAAAGTTCATTGGTCCATTAAGACCAACACAGATTCTTATAGTAATCTCCTTTTTTTCTTGATTGGGCAGCATAAACTCATTCTCCTTGCTGGATAAATGACATGGATGCCTTGGTTTCATAAGAAAACCTTCTTTTCCATCATTTTTTAGAGTTAAATTTCATTTGTCGACTAGGACAAACACAGGTTCGCATAATAATCTTTATTATTTTCATCATTGGGCACCATAAATTTGTTTTACATGTTGGGATAAATGACATTGATGCTTTGGTTTGATAAACAAAGCTTTTCTTTCCTCTTTTTTTAGAATTAAAATTCATTTCTCAATTGGACAACATAGATTCACATAGTAATCTCTTTTCTTTTCATGATTGAGCACCTTAAATTCATTATCCTCCTTGAGATAAATGACATTGATGCTTTGGTTTCATAAGAAAAGCTTCTCTTCCCATCATTTTTAGTGTTAAAATTCATTTGTTAGTTAGGACAAACATGAATTCACATAGCAATCTCTATTCTTTTCATAATTGGGCACCATAAACTTATTTTCCTCGTTGGGACAAATGATATTAATGGTTTGGCTTTATATGAAAAGCTTTTCATTTCATCATTTTTTGGGTTAAAGTTTATTTGTAAATTAGGACAAGTATGGATTAATATTGTAATCTCCTTTCTTTTCATGATTAGGTATCGTAAACTCATTCTCCTCATTGGGATAAATGACACTGATGCTTTGGTTTTATAAAAAAAAGCTTTTCTGTAGATCTTTTTTGGAGTTAAAATTCATTTCTTGGTTGGGACAAAATGGTTTCTCATTATAGGAAAAGCTTCTCTTTCCATCATTTTTAAAAGTTAAAGTTCATTTGCTATTAGGCACAAACATGAATTCACATAGTAATCTCTTTTTTTTTCATGATTGGGCACCATAAACTCATTCTCCTTATTGGGACAAATGACATTGAAGCTTTGGTTTCATAAGAAAAGCTTCTTTTTCTATCATTTTGTAGAGTTAAAAGTTTGCTTGTCAATTAGGAAAAACATGGATCTACATAGAAATCTCCTTTCTTTTCATGATCGGGCACCATAAACTCATTCTCTTCATTGGGATAAATGACATTGATGCTTTGATTTCGTAAGAAAAGCTTCTATTTCCATCATTTTTTAGAGTTAAAGTTCATTTGTCAATTCGAACAAACATGGATTCACATTGTAATCACTTTTGTTTTCATGATTAGGCACTGTAAACCTATTCTCCTCATTAGGATAAATGATATTGATGCTTTGATTTCATAAGAAAATCTTCTTTTTTCCATTTTTTTAGTTGTTTAAGTTTATTTATCACCTTGGACAAACATGGATTCACATAGTAATCTTCTTTCTTTGAATAATTAGACACCATAAACTCATTCTTCTCACTGGGGTAAATAACATTGATGCTTTTGTTTCACTGGAAAAGCTTCTCTTTTCACCATTTTTTAGAATTAAGGTTCGTTTCTTAATTAGGACAAACATAGATTCATATAGTAACCTCCTTTCTTTTAATGATTGGGCACGACAAACTCATTGTCCTTATTCGAATAAATGACATTAATGCTTTGGTTTCGTAAGAAAAGCTTCCTTGCCATCTTTTTTTTAAAGTTAAAATTCACTAGTCCATTAAGACAAACAAGGATTCATATAGTAATCTCCTTTCTTTTCATGATTAGGCATCGTAAACTCATTCTTCTTGTTGGGGTAAATGACATTGATGCTTTGGTTTAATAAGAAAAGCTTTTCTTTTCGTCACTTTTTAGAGTTAAAGTTCATTGGTCCATTGAGACCAACACAGATTCTCATAGTAATCTCATTTTTTTCTTGATTGTGCAACATAAACTCATTCTCCTTGCTAGATAAATGACATTGATGCTTTGGTTTCATAAGAAAACGTTCTTTTCCACCATTTTTTAGAGTTAAATTTCATTTGTCGACTAGGACAAACACAGTTTCGCATAATAATCTCCATTATTTTCATCATTGGGCACCATAAATTCCTTCTACATGTTGGGATAAATGACATTGATGCTTTGGTTTGATAAACAAAGCTTTTCTTTCCTTTTTTTTTAGAATTAAAATTCATTTCTCAATTGGACAACATAGATTCACATAGTAATCTCTTTTCTTTTCATGATTGAGCACCCTAAATTCATTCTCCTCATTGAGATAAATGACATTAATGCTTTGGTTTCATAAAAAAAGCTTCTCATTCCATCATTTTTTTAGAATTAAAATTCATTTGTCAATACACAGACTTACATAGTAATCTACTTTCTTTTCATGATTGGCCAACATAAACTCATTCTCCTCACTGGGATAAATGACATTGATGGTTGATTTCATAAGAAAAGCTTTTCATTCCCTCTTTTTTTGGAGTTAAAATTCATTCGCCAATTAGGACAAACATAGATATCACATGGTAATCCTTTTATTTTCATGATTGGGCACCACAAATTAATTCTCTACATTGGGATAAATGAAATTGATACTTTGGTTCCAAAAGAAAAAGTTCTCTTTTCATCATTTTTTAGAGTTAAATTTCATTTGTCAACTGGGACAAACACGGATTCGTATAGTAATCTCTTTTTTTTCATGATTGGGCACCATAAACTCATTCTCTTCATTGGGACAAATGACATTGATGCTTTGGTTTCATAAGAAAAACTTTTATTTCTATCTTTTTTAGAGTTAAAGTTCATTTATCAATTGGGACAAACACAGATTCACATGTTAATCTCTTTTCTTTTCAGGATTGGGCACCATAAACTCATTATCCTTATTAGGATAAATGACGTTGATGCTTTAGTTTGATAAGAGAAGTTTCTCTTTCCATCATTTTTAGGGTTAAAGTTTATTTGTCAATTAGGACAAAAATGGATTCATATAGTAATCTTTTTCTTTTCATTATTGGGCACCATAAACTCATTCTCCTCATTAGGATAAATGACATTGATGCTTTGGTTTCATAACAAAAGCTTCTCTTTCCATCATTTTTTAGAGTTAAATTTCATTTGTCAATTAGGACAAACATGGATTCACATAGTAATCTCTTTCATTTTCATGATTGGGCACCATAAACTGATCCTCTTCATTGAGATAAAGGACATAGAGATAAACTCATTCATATAGTAATCCCCTTTATTTTGAAGATTGGGAACCATAAACTCATTCTTCTTATTGGGATAAATGATATTGATGCTTTGGTTTCAAAAGAAAAGCTTCACTTTCCATCATTTTTTAGAGTTAAAGTTCATTCATAAATTGAGACAAACACAGATTCACATAGTAATCTCCTTTCTTTTCATAACTAGGAACTATAAACTCATTCTTCTTGCTGTGATAAATGACATTGATGCTTTGGTTTCATAGGAAAAGATTCTCATTCCATTATTTTTAGAGTTAAAATTTATTTTGTTAATAAGACAAACATGGATTCACATAGTAATCTTCTTTCTTTTCATGATTGGGCACCATAGACTCTTTCTCCTCATTAGGATAAATGACATTGATGCTTTGGTTTCATAGGAAAGCTTTTCTTTCCACCATTTTTGAGAAATAACATTTATTTGTCAATTGGCACAAACAGGGATTAATATAGTGATCTCTTTTCTTTTCATGATTGGGCACCAAAAACTCATTCTCCTCATTAGGATAAATGATATTAATGTTTTGGATTCAAAAGAAAAGCTTTCCTTTTCATCATTTTAGAGTTAATATTCATTTATCAACTGAGACAAACATGGATCCACATAGAAATCTTCGTTCTTTTCATCATTGGGCACCATAAAGTTGTTGTACTCATTGGGATAAATGACATTGATGCGTTGGTTTGATAAACAAAGCTTTTCTTTCCTCTATTTTTTAGAATTAAAGTTTATTTTGCAAGTGTGACAAACATGGATTCACATAATAATCTAATTTTTTTTCACGATTGAACACCTTAAATTCATTCTCTTTGTTACGGTAAATGACATTGGTGCTTTGATTTTATAAGAAAAGCTTCTTTTTCCATCATTCTTTAGAGTTAAAGTTTATTTACCAATTGAGACAATAGGGATTCATATAGTACTCACCTTTCTTTTAATGATTGGGCACTATAAATTCATACCCCTTATTGGCATAAATGACATTGATGCTTTGGTTTTATAGGAAAAGCTTCTTTTTCCATCATTTTTTTGAATTAAAGTTTATTTTTCAATTGGGGCAAACATGAATTCATATAGTAATCTCTTTTCTTTTCATGATTGAGCACCATAATCTCATTCTCATCATTAGGATAAATGACATTGATGTTTTGGTTTTATAAGAAGAGTTTCTCTTTCCATCATTTTTTAGAGCAAAAGTTCATTTCTTATTTTGGAAAAACATGGATTTATATAGTAATCTCTTTTCTTTTCATGATTGAGCACCATAAACTCATTCTTCTTATTGGGATAAAAAAACATTGATGCTTTGGTTTCGTAAGAAAAGCTTCTCTTTCTATCATTTTTTAGAGTTAAAGTTCATTTGTCAATTAGGACAAACACGGATTCACATAGTAATCTCTTTTCTTTTCATGATTAAGCACCATAAAGTCATTCTGATCATTGGGATAAAGATATTGATGCTTTGGTTTCATATGAAAAGCTTCTCTTTCCATCATTTTTTAGAATTAAAGTTCATTTGTCAATAGGGACAAACACGAATTCACACAGTAATCTCCATTCTTTTAATCATAAGGCACCATAAACTCATTTTACTCATTGGGATAAATGACATTGATGCTTTGGTTTGATAAAAAAAGCTTCATTTTCCTCTATTTTTTAGAATTAAAATTCAATTCTCAATTAGGGCAAACATAGATTCGCATAGTAATCTATTTTTTTTTCTTGATTGAGCACCTTAAATTCATTTTTCTCATTGGGATAAATGACATTGATACCTTGCCTTCATAAGAAGAGTTTCTCTTTCCATCATTTTTTTTAGAGTTAATGTTCATTTGTTAATTAAGACAAACACGGAATCATATAGTAATCTTCTTTCTTTTCATGGCTGGGCACTATAAACTCATACTCGTCATTGTTATAAATGACATTGATGCTTTGGTTTCATAGAAAAAGCCTCTCTTTCCACCAGTTTTTTAGAAATAAAGTTTGTTTGCCAATCGGCACAAACACGAATTCACATAGTAATCTCCTTTCTTCTTATGATTAGGCACCATAAATTTATTCACCTTATTGGGATAAATGACATTGATTCTTTGGTTTCATAAGAAATGCTTCTCTTTCCATTATTTTCTAGAGTTAAATTTCATTTGCCAGTTGTGACAAATATGGATTCACATAATAATCTCTTTTCTTTCACGATTGAGCACCATAAACTTTTTGCTTACATTGGGATAGATGACATTGATGCTTTGGTTTCACAATAAAAGGTAATATTCTCATCATTATTTAGAGTTAAAGTTCATTTAACCATTGGAACAAACATGAGTTCACATAATAATCTATTTTCTTTTCATCATTGGGCACCATAAACTCATTCTACTCTTTGGGATAAATGATGTTGATACTTTGGTCTTATAAACAAAGCTTCTCCTTCCACTACTTTTTGGAATTAAAATTCATTTCTTAATTAGGACAAACCCGAATTCATATAGTAATATCCTTTTTTTTCAAGATTAGGCACCATAAACTCATTCTCTTCATTGGGATAAATGATAGTGATGCTTTGGTTTTATAAGAAAAACTTCTCTTTCTGCATTTTTTAGAATTGAAGTTCATTTCTCAATTTGGAAAAACTTCTCTTTCCATCATTTTTTTTGTGATTAGGTGCCATAAACTCATTCTCTTTGTTGGGATAAATGACATTGGTGCTTAAGTTTCATAAGAAAAGCTTCTTTCTTCATCATTTTTAGTGTTAAAGTTCATTTGTCAATTAAGACAAGTATGGATTCACACAGCAGTCTTCTTTCTTTTCTTGATTGGGCATTGTAAACTCATTCCTTTCATTCGGACAATTGACATTGATGCTTTGGTTTCAAAGAAAAGCTTTTCTTTCTATCATGTTTTAGAGTTAAAGTTCATTTGCCAATTGGGACAAACACGAATTCACATAGTAATCTCTTTTATTTTTAAAATTGCACACCTTAAATTCATTCTCATTGGAATAAGTGACATTAATGCTTTGTTTTCATAAGAAACACTTCTTTTTTCATTATTTTTTAGAGTTAAAGTTTATTTGTTAATTGGGACAAACACAGAGTCGCATAGTAATCTTCTTTCTTTTCATGCTTGGGCAGCATAAACATATTCTCCTTATTGGGATAAATGATATTCATGCTTTGGTTTCCAATGAAAAGCTTCTATTTCCATTATTTTTTAGAGCTAAATTTCATTTGTAAATTAGGACAGACACGGATTCACATAGTAATGTCATTTCATTCACGATTGACACCATAAACTCATTCCCTGTATTAGGATAAATGACATTGATGCTTTAGTTTCATAAGAAAAGGTTCTCTTTCCATCAGTTTTTAGAGTTAAAGTTCATTTGTCAATTGGGACAAACATAGATTCATATAGTAATCTATTTTTTTCCATGATAGGCATCATAAACTCATACTTTTCATTGGCATAAATGAATTCATGCTTTGCTTTCATAAGAAAAGCTTCTCTTTTGATCCTTTTTTAGACTTAATGATTATTTATCAATTGAGACAAATATAGATTCACATAGTGATCTCCATTCTTTTCATTATTGGGCACTATGAACTAATTCTACTCATTAGTATAAATGACATTGATACTTTGGTTTTATAAGAAAAGCTTCTATTTCCATCATATTTTAGAGTTAAAGTTCATTTGTCAATTGGGATAAACATGAATTCACTTAGTAATCTCCTTTTTTTTCATGATTGGAAACCATAAACTCATACTCCTTGTTGGCATAAATCACATTGATGCTGCTTTCATTAGAAAAACTTCTCTTTCCACCATTTTTTAGAATTAAAGTTCATTTCTTAATTGGAATGAACACAGATTCACAGAGTAATCTCCTATCTTTTCATGATTGGGTGCCACAAACTCATTCTCCTCATTGGGATAAATCCTATTGATGCTTTGATTTCATAAGAAAAGCTTCTCTTTCCATTGTTTTTTAGAGTTAAAGTTCATTTGTCAATGGCGATAAACATGAATTCACATAGTAATCTCTTTTCTTTTTATGATTGGACACCATAAACTCATACTCCTCATTAGCATAAATCATATTGAGGCTTTAGTTTCATTGGAAAAACTTCTTTTTCCACCATTTTTAGAATTAAAGTTCGTTTTTCAATTGGAACAAACACAGATTCACATTGTAATCTCTTTTATTCCATCATTAAGCACTATAAACTCATTCTGCTCATTAAGATAAATGAAATTGATGCTTTGGTTTGATGAACAAAGCTTTTTTTCCTTCAATTTTTAGAATTAAGGTTCATTTCTCAATTGGGACAACCATGGATTCACATAGTAGTCTTTTTTTTTTTCATGATTGAGCACCTTAAATTCATTCTCCTTAGTGAGATAAACGGCATTGATGCTTTGGTTTCATAAGAAAAGCTTTTGTTTCCATCAATTTCTAGAGTTAAATTTTATTTGTCAATTAGGATAAACATGAATTCACATAGTAATATCTTTTTTTTTTAATGATTGAGCACCATAAGCTCATACTCCTCATTCACATAAATGATGTTGATGCTTCGATTTCATTGGAAAAACTTCTCCTTCGACATTTTTTTAGAATTGAAGTTTGTTTCTTAATTGGAACAAACACGAATTCATATAGTAATCTCCTGTCTTTTCATGGTTAGGTGCCATAAACTCATTCTCCTCATTAGGATAAATCCCATTGATGCTTTTGTTTCACAAGAAAAACTTCTATTTCTATCATTTTTAGAGTTAAAGTTCATTTGTCAATTTGAACAAACACGTATTCACATGGTAATCCTTTTTTTTCATGATTAAGAACCTCAAATTCATTCTCCTCATTGGAATAAATGACAGTGATGCTTTGGTTTCATAAGAAAAGCTTCTGTTTCCATCATTTTTTAGAGTTAAAGTTCATTTGCCAATTAGGATAAGCATGAATTCACATAGTAATCACTTTTCTCTTCATGATTGGGCACCATAAACTCATACTCCTTATTGGCATAAATGACGTTGATGTTTTGGTTTGATTGGAAAAGCTTATCTTTCCATATTTTTTAGAATTAAAGTTCATTTCTCAATTGGAACAAATACGAATTCAAATAGTAATCCCCTTTCCTTTCATGATTGGGTTCCATAAAGTCATTTTCCATATTAGGATAAATGTCATTGATGCTTTGGTTTCATAAGAATAGCTTTCTTTCTTTTCATTATTGGGCACCATATACTTATTCTCCTTGTTTGGGTAAATGATACTAATGCTTTAGTTCTATAAGAAAAGCTTCTATTTCCATTATTTTTTTACTTAAATTTCATTTGGCAATTAGGATAAACACAGATTCATATAGTAATCTCCTTTCTTTCATGATTGGGTACCATAAACTCATTCCCTATATTAGGATAAATGACTTTGATGCTTTGGTTTTATAAGAAGAGCTTCCCTTTCCATCGTTATTTAGAGTTAAAATTCGTTTATCTATTAGGATAAACATGGGTTCACATAATAATCTCTTTTTTGTTCAACATTAGGCACCATAAACTCGTTCTACTCACTGGGATAAATAACATTGATGCTTTGGTCTCATAAGCAAAGCTTCTCTTTCCACCATTTTTTAGAATTAAAGTTCATTTCTCAATTAGGACAAGCATAGATTCATATAGCAATCTTCTTTTCTTTCATGATTGGGCACCATAAACACATTCTCCTCGTTGGGATAATTGACATTGATGCTTTGGTTTTGTAAGAAATGCTTCTCTTTCTATCATTTTTAGAGTTAAATTTCATTTGTTAATTAGGACAAACATAGATTCACATAATAATCTCCTTTCTTTCAAGATTATACACCATAAACTTATTCCCCGCATTGGGATAAATGACATTGATGCTTCATTTCATAAGAAAATCTTCTCTTTCCATTGTTATTTAGAGTTAAAGTTCCTTTGTCCATTAGGACAAACATGGGTTCACATAATAATCTCCTTTTTTCTCATCATTAGGTACCACAAACTTATCCTACTTATGGGGATAAATGACGTTGATGCTTTGCTCTCACAAACAAAACTTCTCTTTCTACCATTTTTTAGAACTAAAGTTCGTTTCTTAATTGGGACAAGCCTGAATTCATATAGTAATCTCCTTTGTTTTTATGATTTGGCACCATGAACTCATTATCCTTTTTAGGATAAATAACATTGATACTTTGGTTTTATTAGAAAAGCTTTTCTTTCCACCACTTTTTAGAATTAAAGTTTGTTTCGTAATTTAGGTAAACACAGATTCACATAGTAATCTCTTTTTTTTTCATGATTAGGCACCATAAATTTATCTTCCTCCATTGGGATAAATGACATTGATGCTTTGGTTTCATGAGAAAAGCTTATTTTTCCATCATTTTTAGTGTTAAAGTTTACTGGTCAATTGGGACAAACATGGCTTCACATAGTAATCTCATTTCTTTTCATAATTGGGCGCCATAAACTCATTCTCCTCATTAGGATAAATGACATTGATGCCTTGGCTTCAAAAGAAAAGCTTCTATTTCCATCTTTTCAGTGCTAAAATTTATTTGTTAATTGGGACAAACACGGATTCACATTATGATGTCTTTTCTTTTCATGATTATGCACCATAAACTCATTCTTCATATTGGGATAAATGACATTTATGCTTTGGCTTCAAAAGAAAAGCTTTTATTTCTGTCATTTTTTGGGTTAAAGTATATTTGTCAATTGGGACAAGCATGGCTTCGCATAGTAATCCCATTTTGTTCATGATTAGCACCATAAACTCATTTTCCTCATTAGGATAAATGACATAATGCTTTGGTTCTATAGGAAAAGCTTCTATCTCCATCATTTTTTAGAGTTAAAGTTTATATCATGATTTGGATAAACATGAATTCACATAGTAATATTTTTTCTGTTCATGATTAGGTACCATTAACTCATTTTCCTCATGGGGATAAATGACATTGATGCTTTAGGTTCATGAAAAAAAAGACTTTTCTTTCCATCATTTTTTAGAGTTAAAGTTTATTTATCAATTGGGACAAGCACAGATTCACAGAGTAGTCTCCTTTCTTTTCATGATTAGGGACTGTAAACTCATTCTCCTTATTGGGATAAATGATATTGATGCTTCTGTTTCATAAGAAAAGCTTTCCTTTCCATCAGTTTTTAGAGTTAAAGTTCATTTGTCAATTAGGACAAACATTGATTCACATAGTAATCTCTTTTCTTTTCATGATTAGGCCCCATAAACTCATACTCCTCATTGGGATAAATAACATTAATAATCTAGTCTCATAAGAAAACCTTCTCTTTCCATCTTTATAAAGTTAAAGTTCATTTATCCATTGGGACAAATACAGATTCACATAGTAGCCTTTTTTCTCTTCATGATTAGGCACCATAAACTCTTCTCTTTATTGAGGTAAATGACATTGATGTTTTAGTTTTAAAAAAAGCTTCTATTTCCATCATTGTTTAGACTTAAAGTTCATTTTTCAATTAGGTCAAATATAAATTTACATAGTAATCTCCTTTCTTTTTGTGATTGGTACCATAAACTCATTCTCCTTATTGAGGTAAATGACATTGATGCTTTGGTTTCAAAAGAAAAGTTTCTATTTCCACTATTTTTTAAAGTTAACATTCATTTGTCAATTAGGACAAACACATATTCATGTAGTAATATCTTTTCGTTTCATGATTGGGCATATGAACTCATTCTCCTTATTAGGAAAAATGACATTGATGCCTTGGGTTCATCAAAAAAACTTTCTCTTTCCAATATTTTTTAAAGTTAAAGTTTATTTACCAATTGGGACAAACACAGATTCACAGAGTAGTCTCTTTTCTTTTGGATAATAGTCTTCATGCTTGCCATCATTAGGCACCATAAACTCATTCGACTTATTTAGATAAATGACATTGATGCTTTGGTTTCATAAACAAAGCTTCTCTTTCCACCATCTTTTAGAATTAAAGTTCATTTCTCAATTTAGACAAACATGGATTCATATAGTAATCTTCTTTTTATTTTCATGATTGGGAACCGTAAACTAATTTTCTTCATTGGGATAAATCGCATTGATGCTTTGGATTCTTAAGAAAAGCTTTTTTTCCACCATTTTTTAAAATTAAAGTTCATTTCTTAATTGGGACAAACACAGATTCACATGGTTATCTCCTTTCATTTCATGATTGGGCACTATAAATGCATTCTCCTCATTGGGATAAATGATATTGATGCTTTGGTTTTAGAAGAAAAGCTTCTGTTTCCTTCATTTTTTGAAGGTAAATTTTATTTGTCAATTAGGATAAACACGGATTCATAGAGTAATCTCCTTTCTTTCGTGACTCATTCCTCGCGTTAGGATAAATAACATTGATGCTTTGATTTCATAAGAAAACCTTCTCTTTCCATCAATTTTTAGAGTAAAAGTTCATTTGTTAATTAGGACAAACATGGATTTACATAGCAATCTCCTTTCTTTTCATGATTGGGCACATAGACTCATTCTCCTCGTTGGGGTAAATGACAATGACGCTTTGGTTTCATAAGAAAAGCTTCTATTTCCATCATTTTTTTAAGTTAATGTTCATTTGTCAATTGAGACAAACATGGAGTAATCTTTGTTCTTTTCATCGTTAGGTACCATAAGCTCATTCTACTTATTGGGATAAAAGACAGTGATGCTTTGGTTTGATAAAGAAAGCTTTTCTTTCCTCTATTTTTTAGCATTAAAGTTCATTTCTCAATTGGGACAAACTTAGATTCACATAGTAATCTCTATTCTTTTCATAATTGGGCACCTTAAATTCATTCTCCTCATTGGGATGAATGACTTGATGCTTTGGTTTTGTAAGAAAAGCTTCGCTTTCCCAATATTTTGTAAGAGTTAAACTTCATTGTCAATATAATAATCAGGTTTCTTTTCATGATTAGGCACTATAAACTCATACTCCTCATTGGCATAAATGACATTGATGCTTTAGTTTTATAGGAAAAGCTTCTCATTCCACCATTTTCTAGAATTAAAGTTTGTTTCTCAATTAGGACAAAAATGGATTCACATAGTAGTCTCCTTTCTTTTCATGATTAGGCACCATAAACTCATACTCTTTATTGGTATAAATGACATTAATGCTTTGGTTTCATAGGAAAAGCTTTTCTTTCCACCATTTTTTAGAATTAAAATTCATTTCTCAATTAGGACAAACACAGATTCATATTGTAATCTCTTTTCTTTTTATGATTATGCAACATAAACTCTTTATCCTCGTTGGGATAAATGACATTGATGCCTTGTTTTCTTAAGAATGCTTCTCTTTCCATCCTTTTTTTAAAGTTAAATTTCATTTGTTAGTTGAAACAAATTTAGATTCACATAATAATCTCCTTTCTTTCATGATTGGGCACCATAAAATTATCCCTGTATTAGGATAAATGACATTGATTCTTTGGTTTCATAAGAAAAGCTTTTCTTACCATCATTATTTAGAGTTAAGGTTCTTTTATCCATTGGGAGAAACATGGGTTCGCATAATAATCTCTTTTCTTTTCGTCATTAGGCACCATAAACTCGTTCGACTTATTGGGATAAATGACATTCATGCTTTGGTCTAATAAACAAAGCTTTTTTTCACCATTTTTTAGAGTTAAAGTTTGTTTCTCAATTAGGACAAACATGGTTTCATATAGTAATCTTCTTTGTCTCATGATTGTGCACCATAAACTCATTCTCCTAATGAGGATAAATGACATTGATGCTTTAGTTTCATAGGAAAAGCTTCTCTTTCCACTATTTTTTAGAATTAAAGTTTATTTCTCAATTTGGACAAACATGGATTCACATAGTAATCTTCTTTCTTTTCATGATTGGGGACTACAAACTCATTCCCCTATTAGGATAAATGCCATTGATGCTTTGGTTTCATAAGAAAATCTTCTCTTTGCCATCATTTTTTAGAGTTAAAGTCCATTTGTTAACTAGGACAAACTTGGATTCACATAGTAATTTTCTTTTTTCTCATGATTAGGCACCATAAACTCTTTATCCTTATTGGGATAAATGACATTGATGCTTTGGGGTCATAAAAAAAGCTTCTCCTTTCATCAATTTTTAGAGTTAAAGTTTATTTGTTAATTGGGGCAAACACAGATTCATGTAGTAATCTCCTCCCTTTTCATGAATGGGCAACATAAACTCATTCTCCTCATTTGGGTAAATGATATTATTGCTTTTATTTCATATGAAAAGCTTCTCTTTCCATCATTTTTTAGAGTGAAATTTATTTGTTAATTAAGACAAACATGGTTTCACATAATAATGTCCTTTCTTTCATGATTAGGCATCATAAACTCATTCCCCGCATTAGGATAAATGATGTTGATGCTTTGATTTCAATAGAAAAGCTTATCTTTCCATCGTTTTTTAGAGTTAAAGTTCATTTGTCAATTAGGACAAACACAGATTCATGTCGTAGTCTTTTTTTTCATGATTGGGCACCATAAACTCATACTCCTCATTAGAATAAGTGGCATGATGCTTTGGTTTCATTTAAAAAGCTTTTGTTCCCATAATTTTTTAGTATCAAAGTTCATTTGTCAATTAGGACAAATATGGATTCACATAATAATCTTGTCACTTTTCATGATTGGGCACCATAAACTTATTTACTTACTTTGGGATAAATGGCTTTGATGCTTTGGTTTCATAAGAGAAGCTTCTCTTTTCATTATTTTTTGGAGTTAAAGTTTATTTGTCCATTAGGACAAGCACAGGTTTACATAATAATCTTCATTTTTTTCATCATTGGGCAGCATAAACTCATTCTACTCATTGCATAAATGATGTTGATCCTTCGGATTGATAAAAGGTTCTCTTTCTACCATTTTTTTAAAATTAATGTTCATTTCTCAATTAGGACAAACACTACTTCAAATAGTAATCTTCTTTCTTTTCATAATTGAGCATAAAAAACCCAGTCTCCTCATTGGGATAAATGACATTAAAGCTTATCTTTGCATTATTTTTTAGAGTTTAAATTCATTTGTCAATTACGAAAAACATGTATTTATGTAGTAACCTTATTTCTTTTTGATGATTGGGCACCATAAACTCATTCTCCATATTGGGATAAATGACAGTAATGCTTTGGTTTCATAAGAAAAGCTTATCTTTCTATCTATTTTTAGAGTTAAAGTTCATTTGTCAATTAGGATGAACAAGGACTCATATAGTAGTTTCTTTTCTTGATAGACTGTGCACCACAAACTCATTCTTCTAATTAGGATAAATGACATTGATGCTTTGGTTTAAGAAGATAAGCTTCTCTTTCCATCATTTTTTACAGTTAAAGTTCATTTGTTAATTGGGACAAACACGGATTCACATAGTATTCTCCTTTCTTTTCATGATTGGGTACTATAAACTCATTCTCCTCATTAGGATAAATGACATTGATGCTTTGGATTCACAAGAAAAGCTTCTCTTTCCATCATTTTTAGATTTAAAGTTTATTTGTCAATTAGAACATACACGGATTCACATGGTAATCTCCATTCTTTTCATGATTGAGCACTATAAACCTATTCTTCTCATTAGGCCAAATGACATTGATGCTTTGGTTTCATAAGAAAAGCATCCATTTCTTCTTTTTTTAGAGTTAAAGTTCATTTATAAATTAGGACAAACACAGAATGGCATAGCAATTTTCTTCCTTTTCATGATTGGATACCATAAAGTCATTGTCTTCATTGGGATAAATAACATTGATGCTTTGGTTTCATATGAAAAGCTTTTTTTTCCATCATTTTTGCTGTTAAATTTATTTTTGAATTATGACAAACACGAATTCACATTGTTATCTCCTTTCTTTTCCTGAGCGGGCATTATAAACTCATCCTCTTTATTGTGATAAATGACATTGATGCTTTGGTTTCATAGGAAAAGCTTTTTTTTCCACCCTTTTCTATAACTAAAGTTTGTTTCTCAACTGGGACAAACACAGGTTCATATAGTAATCTCTTTGCATTTCATGAACAGGCACCATTAACTCCTTCTCCTCGTTGGGATAATTGGCATTGATGCTTTGGTTTCAAAAGAAAAGCTTTTTTTCCATCATTTTTTAGAGTTAAAGTTTATTTGTCAATTGGAAAAAAAATGGATTCACCAAGTAATCTCTTTTCTTTCCATGATTGGTCACTATAAACTCATTCCCCTCATTGGGATAAATGACATTAACCATTTGGTTTCATGAGAAAAGCTTCTTTTTCCATAATTTTTAGTGCTAAAGTTCATTTATCAATTGGGATAAACATGGATTCACAAAGTAATCTCTTTTCCTTTCATGATTGGGCACTATAAACTCATTCTTTTTGTTAGGATAAATGACATTGATGCTTTAGTTTCATAGGAAAAGCTTCTATTTCCACCATTTCTAGAATTAAATTTCATTTTTCAATTGGGATAAACACGGATTTACATAGTAATCTTTTTTTTTCATGATTGGGTACTCATAAACTCCTTCTCCTCAATAGGATAATTGACACTGGCGCTTTTGTTTCATAAGAAAAGCTTTTTTTCCATTATTTTTTAGAGCTAAAGTTCATTTGTCAATTGGGACAAACATGGATTCATAAAGTAATCTTTTTTTTTCATGATTGGGTACCATAAACTCATTCTCCTCATTGGGGGAAATGGTATTGATTCTCTGGTTTCAATTAAAAAGCTTTAGTTCCCATAATTTCTTAGAATCAAGGTTTGTCTGTCAAATAGGACAAAGTTGAATTCACATAATAATCTCCTTTATTTTCATGATAAAGCACTATAAACTCATTCCTCATATTAGGATAAATGGTATTTAGGCTTTGGTTTCATAAGAAAAGCTTCTCCTTCCATCATTTTTAGAGTTAAAGTTCATTTGTCAATTGGGACAAACACAGATTTAGATAGTAATCTTCATTCTTCTCATGGTTAGGCATATAAACTCATTCTCCTCATTGGAATAAATGACATTGATGCTTTGGTTTCATAAGAAAAAGGTCTATTTCCATCATTTTTTAGAGTCAAAGTTTATTTGTCAATTGGGATAAACACAGATTCACATAGCAATCTCCTTTGTTTTCATGATCAAGCACCCTAAACTTATTCTCTTCATTGGGATAAATGACATTGATGCTTTGGTTTCGCAAGAAAAGCTTCTCTTTCCATCATTTTTAGAGTTAAAGTTTATCTATCAATCAGGATAAATACAGATTCACATAGTAATCTCCTTTCTTTTCATGATTAGGTGCCACAAACTCTTCCTTATTGGGATAAATGTTGTTGATGCTTTGGTTTCATAAGAAAAGCTTCTATTTCCATCATTTTTTTAGAGCTAAAATTTATTTGTCAATTAGGGCAAACATAAATTTATATAGTAATCCATTTTTTTTTCATTATTGGGCACCATAAACCCATTCTTCTCATTGGGATAAATGACATTGATGCTTTGGTTTCATTTAAAAAGCTTTTGTTCCTATAATTTTTTAGAACCAAAGTTCATCTGTCAATTAGGACACAGATGGATTCGCATAATAATCTCCTTTCTTTTCATGATTGGGCACCATAAACTCATTCCATGAATTAGGATAAATGTCATTGATGCTTTGGTTTCATAAGAAAAGCTTCTTTTGCCAACATTTATTGGAGTTAAAGTTCTTTTGTCGATTGGGAGAAACACAGGTTCACAAAGTAATCTCCATTTTTTCATCATTAGTCACCATAAACTCGTTCCAATCATTGGGATAAAAGATTTTGTTACTTTGATTTGATAAACAAAGGTTCTCTTTCCACCATTTTTTAAAATTAAAGTTTGTTTCTTAGTTAGGACAAACACGGCTTCACATGCTAAACTCCTTTTTTTTTCATGATTAGGCACCATAAATTCATTCTCCTCATTGGGATATGCTTCGGTTTCATAAGAAAAATTTCTCTATCCATCATTTTTTAGAGTTAAAGTTTATTTGTCAATAAGGACAAACATGAATTCATATAGTAATCTCCTTTTTTTTTATGATTGGGCACCACAAACACATTCTCCTCATTGGGATAAAGGACATTAATGCTTTGGTTTCAAAAGAAAAAGTTTTTCTTTCCATCATCTTCTAGAGTTGAAGTTCATTTGCCAATTGGGACAAATACGGATACACAGAGTAATCTCCTTTCTTTTCATGATTAAGCACTATAAACTCATTCTCCTCATCGGGATAAACGACATGGTGCTTTAGTTTCAAAGAAAAGCTTCTCTTTTCATTCTTTTTTAGAGTTAAGTTCATTTATTAATTGGGACAAACATGGATTCACCTGGTAATATCTTTTTTTTTCAAGATTAGGCACCATAAACTCTTTCTCCGCTGTGGGATAAACGAATTAATGCTTTGCTTTCATAAGAAAAGCTTCTCTTTCTATCATTTTTAGACTTAAAGTTCATTTGTCAATTGGGGCAAACATGGATTCACATAGTAATCTCCTTGTTTTTCATGATTGGGTACCACTGAGTTTTTCTTCTTATTTGGATAAATGACATTGATGCTGTGGTTTTATAAGAAAAGATTCTTTTTCTATCATTTTTTAGAGTTCAAGTTCATTTGTCAATTAGGACAAACATAGATTCACATAGTAATCTCTTTTGTTTTCATGATTGGGCACCATAAACTCATTCTCCTCAACATTAAGGCTTTAGTTTCATTTAAAATGCTTTGGTTCCCATAATTTTTTAGAATCAAAGTTCATTTGTCAGGTAGGACAATGATGGATTCACATAAGAACCTCTTTTATTTTCATGATAGGGCAACGTAAACTAATTCCCCGGTTTGGGATATATGGCATTGATGCTTTGGTTTTATAAAAAAAGCCTCTCTTTCCAAAATTTTTAAAGTTAAAGTTTATTTTTAATTAGGACAAACAGGGATTCACATACTAATCTCTTTTCTTTTCATGATTAGGCACAATAAGCTCATTCTCCTTATTAGGATGAATGATATTGATGTTTTGCTTTCAGAAGAAAAGCTTTTTTTCTATTACGTTTTAGAGTTAAAGTTCATTTTTCAATTAGGACAACCATGGATTCACATAGTAATCTCTTTTTTTTTCGTGGTTGGGTACCATAAACTTGTTCTCCTCATTAGGATAAATGATATTGATGCTTTGGTTTCATAAGAAAGCCTTATCTTTCCATCATTTTTTAGAGCTAAAGTTCATTTGTCAATTGGGGCAAACACAAATTCACATAGTAAACTACATTTTTTCATGATTGGGCACCATAAAATCATTCTCCTCAGTGGGATAAATGACATTGATGCTTTGGTTTCATTTAAAAAGCTTTTGCTCCCATAATTTTTTAGAATCAAAATTCGTCCATCAATTAGGACAAAGATGGATTCACATAATAATCTTATTTCATTTCATGGTTAGGCACCGTAAACTCAGTTTCCTTATTGGGATAAATGACATTGAAGCTTAAGTTTCACAGGAAACGCTTCTCTTACCACCATTTTTTAGAATTAAAGTTTGTTTCTTAATTGGTAAAAAAAGGATTTAAATAGGAATTTTTTTTTTCATGATTAGGCACCATAAACTCATTCTCCTCATTGGGATAAATGAATTAATGCTTTGGTTTCATCAAAAAACTTCTCTTTCCATCATTTTTTAAAGTTAAAGTTCATTTGTCAATTGCGAAAAACATAGATTCATATAGCAATCTCCTTTCTTTTCATGACTGGGAACCATAAACTCGTTTTCCTCTTTGGAATAAATGACATTGATGCTTTGGTTTAATAGCAAAATCTTCTCTTACCACCATTTTTAGAATTAACGTTTGTTTCTCAATTGGTAAAAAAAAATTCAAATAATAATTTCCTTTCTTTTCATGATTAGGCACCATAAGCTCATTCTCTTCATTAGGATAAATGACATTAATGCTTTGCTTTCATAAGAAAAGCTTCTTTTGCCTTCGTTTTTTAAAGTTAAAGTTCATTGGTTAATTAGGACAAACATGGATTCACATAGTAATCTCTTTTTTTTCTTTATGGTAAGCATAAACTCATTCTCCTTATTAGGATAAATAATATTGATGCTTTGGTTTCATAAGAAAAACTTCTCTTTCCATGATTTTTTAAAGTTAAAGTTCATTTGTCAATTGAGGCAAACATAAATTCACATAATAAACTCTTTTTTTCCATGATTGGGCACTATAAACTTATTCCCCTCATTGTGATAAATGACATTAATGCATTGGTTTCATTTAAAAAGCTTTTGTTCTCACAATTTTTTAGAATCAAAGTTTATCTATAAATTAGGACAAAGATAGATTCACATAAAAATCTCTTTTCTTTTTATGATTGGGCATCGTAAACTCATTCCCTATATTGGGATAAGTGGCATTGATGCTTTGGTTTCATAAGAAAAGCTTCTCATTTTGTCTTTTTTTTAGTCAAAGCTCATTTATCCATTGGGACAAAATCGGATTCATATTGTAGCCTTCTTTATTTTCATGATTGGGCATTCTAAACTCATTCTCCTTATTGGGATAAATGACATTGGTGTTTTGGTTTCATAAGAAAAACTATTCTATCCATCAATTTTAGAGTTAAAGTTCATTTGTCAATTAGGACTAACATGGGTTCACATAGTCATCCCTTTTTTTTTCATGATTGGGCATTATAAACTCATTCTCCTCATTAGGATAAATGGCATTGATGCTTTGCTTTCATTTAAAAAACTGTTGCTCTCACAACCTTTTTGAATCAAAGTTCATCTGTTAAGTAGGATAAATATGGATTCACATAGTAATCGCCTTTCTTTTCATAATTGGGCACCATAAACTCATTCTCCTCATCAGAATAAATGACATTGATGCTTTGGTTTCATAAAAAAGCTTTTTTTCTAATATTTTTAGAGTTAAAGTTCATTTGTCATTTGGGACAAACACAGATTCACATAGTAATCTTTTTTCTTTTATGATTAGGCACCATAAACTCTTTCTTCTCATTGGGATAAATGACATTAATGCTTTGGTTTCATAAGAAAAGCTTCTCTTTCCATCATTTTTTAGAATTAAAGTTTATTTGTCAATTAGGACAGGTATGGATTCACATAGTAATCTCTTTTCTTTTCATGATTGGGCACCATAAACTCATTCTCCGCATTAGGATAAATGACATTCATGCTTTGGTTCCATAACAAAAGCTTCTCTTTCTATTATTTTTAGAGTTAAAGTTTATCTGTAAATTAGGGCAAATACAAATTCACATAGTAACATCTATTTTTTTAATGATTGGACAGCATAAACTCATTCTCATCATTAGGATAAAGTACATTGATGCTTTGGTTTCATTTAAAAAGCTTTAGTTCGCATAAATTTTTAGAATAAAAGTTTGTCTGTCAATTAGGACAAAGATGAATTCACATAATTATCTCTTTTCTTTTCATGATTGGGCACATCAACTTCTTCCCTGCATTAAGATAAATGGCATTGATGCTTTGGTTTCATAAGAAAAGCTTTTCTTTCCATCTTTTTTTAGAGTTAAAGTTTGTTTATCCACTGGAACAAATAAGGGTTCACATAATAATCTCCATTCTCTTCATCATAGGCGCCTTAAACTTGTTTTGGTCATTGGGATAAGTAACATTGATGCTTTGGTTTGATAAAAATAGGTTCTTTTACAACCATTTTTTTAGAATTAATATTTGTTTCTCAATTGGGACAAAAATGGATTTCGATGGTAATCTTCTTTCTTTTCATGATTGGGCATTATAAACTTATTCTCTGCATTGGGATAAATGACATTGATGCTTTGGTTTCATAAGAAAAGCTTCTATTTTCATTATTTTTAGAGTTAAAGTTTATCTCCCAATTGGGAAAAATATGGATTCATATAGTAATCTCCTTTCTTTTCATGATTAGGCACCAAAAACTCATTATCCTCATTAGGATAAATAACATTGATGCTTTGGTTTCATAAGAAAAGCTTTTCTTTCCATAATTTTTTAGAGTTAAAGTTCATTTGTCAATTGGGATAAACGCGGATTCACACAGTAATCTCTTTTTTTCATGATTGGGCACCATAAACTCATTCTCCTTATAGGGATCAATGGCATTGATGCTTTGGCTTCCTTTAAATAGCTTTTGTTCCAATAACTTTTTAGAATCAAGGTTTGTCTATCAATTAGGACAAAGATGGATTCACATATTAATCTCCTTTCCCTTAATGATTGGGCACCATAAACTCATTCTCCTCATCAGGATAAATGACATCGATGCTTTGGTTTCATACGAAAAGCTTCTCTTTCCATTTTTTTAAGAGTGAAAGTTTATTTGTCAATTGGGACAAACATAGGTTCACATAGTAATCTCTTTTCCTTCCATGATTAGGCACCATAAACTTATTCTTCTCATTGGGGCAAATGACATTAATGCTTTAGTTTCATAAGAAAAGCTTTTTCTTCCATAATTTTTTAGAGTTAAAGTTCATTTATCAATTGGGACAAACTCAGATTCATATTGTAATCTCTTTTTTTCCAAGATTAGACACCATAAACTTGTTCTCCTCGTTAGGATAAATGACATGAATGCTTTGGTTTCATTTAAATAGCTTTTGTTGCCACAACTTTTTGTACTCAAAGTTTATCTATCAAGCAGGACAAAAATAGATTCACATAATAATCTCCTTCTTTTTCACGATTGGGCACCATGAACTCATTCTTTTTATCGGGATAAATGATATTGATGCTTTGGTTTTAGAAGAAAAACTTATCTTTCTATCATTTTTAGAGTTAAAGATCATTTATCAATTGGGACAAACATGGATTCATATAGTAACCTTTTTTTTTCATGATTGGGCACCATAAACTCATTCCCCTCATCAGGATAAATGACATTGATGCTTTGGTTTCAGAAGAACAACTTATCTTTCCATCATATTTAGAGTTAAAGATCATTTATCAATTTGGACAAACATGGATTTACATAGTAACCTCATTTTTTCTTCATGATTGGGCACCATAAATTCATTCTCCTTATTGGTAAAAAAGACATGGTGCTTTGGTTTTACAAGAAAAGCTTCTCTTTCCATCATTTTTAGACTTAAAGTTTCATTTATCATTTGCGACAAACACAGATTCACATTGTAATCTTTTTTTTTTCATGATCATAAACTCATTCTATTCCTTAGGACAAAGGATATTGATGCTTTGGTTTCATAAGAAAAGCTTTTTTTACCATCAATTTTTAGAGTTAAAGTTTATCTATCAATTGGGGCAAACATGAATTCACGCAGTAACCTCTTTTATTTCTTGATTAGGCACCTTAAACTCATTCTCCTTATTGGGTTAAAGACATCGGTGCTTTGGTTTCGTAAGAAAGGCTTCTCTTTCCATCATTTTTTGAGTTAAAGTTCATTCGTTAATTAGAACAAATGCGCATTTACATAGTAATCTCCTTTTTTTTTATGATTGTGCACCATAAACTCATTCTCCTTATTAGGATAAATGATATTGATGATTTGGTTTCATTTAAATAGCTTTTGTTCCCATAACTTTTAAAATCAAAGCTCATCTGCCTATTAGGACAAAGATGAATTCACATAATAATCTCCTTTTTGTCATGATTGGACACCATCAACTCATTCTCCTCATTGAGATAAATGACATTGATCCTTTGGTTTCAGAAGAAAAACTTCTCTTTCCATTATTTTTAGAGTTAAAGTTCATCTATCAATTGGGATAAACATGGATTCATTTAGTAACCTTTTTTTTTTCATGATTGGGCACCATAAATTCTTCTTTTTAATGGTATAAATGACATGGTGCATTAGGTTCATAAGAAAAGCTCCTCTTTCCATCATTTTTAAAGTTAAAGTTTTATTTGTCATTTGGAAAAAATATGGATTCACATTATAATCTTCTTTCTTTTCATAATTAGGTACCATAAACTCATTCCCTGTACTGGGATAAATGGCATTGATGCTTTGATTTCATAGGAGAAGCTTCTCTTTCCATCATTCTTTAGAGTTAAGTTCATTTGTCAATTGGGAATAACATGGATTCACATAGTAATCTCTTTTTCTCCATGATTGGGCACCATATACTCATTCTCCCCATTGGGTTAGAAGACATTGATGCTTTGGTTTCATAAGAAAAGCTTCTTTTTCCATCACTTTTAGAGTTAAAGCTCAATTGTTAATTAGGACAAATGCGGATTCAAATAGTAATCACCTTTTCTTTTCATGATTGTGCACCACAAACTTATTCTCCTTATTGGGATAAATGACATTGATGATTTTGTTTCATTCAAATAGCTTTTGTTCCTATAATTTTTTAAAATCAAAGTTCATCTATCTATTAGGACAAAGATGGATTCACATAATAATCTCTTTTCTTTTCATGATTGGGCACCATAAATTTATTCTCCTCATCGAGTTAAATAACATTGATGCTTTGGTTTTGGTAAGAAAAGCTTCTATTTCCATCATTCTTTAGATTTAAAGCTCATCTATCAATTAGGACAAACTTAGATTCACATAGTAACCTCTTTTTTTTTTCATGATTGGACACCATAAACTCATTCCCCTTGTTGGGATAAATGACATTGGTGTTTTGGTTTCATAAGAAAAACTTCTCTTTCTATTATTTCTAGGGTTAAAGTTCATCTATTAATTGGGGTAAGCGCAGGTTCACATAGTAACCTCATTTTTTTCGTGATTGAACACCATAAACTCATTCTCTTCTTTGGGCTAAAGGACATTGATGCTTTCATTTCATTTAAAAAGCTTTGGTTCACACAACTTTTTAGAATCAAAGTTTGTTTGTCAATTAGGATAAAGATGGATTCACATAATAATCTCTTTTCTTTTCATGATTGGGGACCATAAACTCATTCTCCTTATCGAGATAACTGGCAATGATGCTTTGGTTTCATAAGAAAAGCTTCTCTTTCCATCATTTTTAGAGTTAAAGTTCATTTATCATTTGGGACAAACACAGATTCACATAGTAATCTTCTTTCTTTTCATGATTAGGCACCATAAACTCATTCTCCTTCTTGGGATAAATGACATTGATGCTTTTGTTTTATAAGAAAAGATTCTCTTTCCATTATTTTTTAGAGTTAAAGTTCATCTGTCAATTAGGACATACACAGATTCACATAGGAACCTCTTTTTCTTTCATGATTGGGAGCCATAAACTCATTCTCCTTGTTATGATAAATGATATTAGAGCTTTGGTTTCATAAGAAAAGCTTCTCTTTTCATCATTTTTAGAGTTAAAGTTCATTTGTTAATTAGGACAAACACAAATTCATATAGTAATCTCTTTTATTTTTTATGATTGGGTACCATAAACTTATTCTCCTCAATGTAATAAATGACATTAATGCTTCGGTTTCGTTTACATAGCTTTTGTTCCCACGACTTTTTAGAATTAAAGTTTATCTGCCAATTATGAAAAAGATGGATTCACAGAATAATCTCTTTTCTTTTCTTGATTGGGCACCATAAACTTTTTCTCCTCATCGTGATAAATGACATGGATGCTTTGGTTTCATAAGAAAAGTTTTTCTTTCCATCTTTTTTAGAGTTAAAGTTCATTTGTCATTTGGGACAAATATGGATTGACATAGTAATCTTCTTTCTTTTCATAATTAGGCACTATAAACTCATTCTCCTCTTTAGGATAAATGAGATTGATGCTTTGGTTTCGTAAGAAAAGCTTCTTTCCATCAATTTTTAGAGTTAAAGTTTATCTATCAATTGGGACAAACATAGATCCATATGGTAACCTCTTTTCTCTTCATGATTGGGCACCATAAAATCATTCTCCTCATTGGGATAATAGATATTGAAGTTTTGGTTTCACTTAAAAAGCTTTTGCTCCAATAATTTTTTGAAATCAAACTTCATTTGTCAATTAGGACAATGATGGATTCACATAATAATCTTTTTTTTTTCACAATTAGGCACCATAAACTCATTCCCCATATTAGGATAAATGGCAGTGATGCTTTGGTTTTATAAAAGAAACTTCCCTTTCCATCATTCTTTAAAGTTAAAATTCATTGGACACAAATATGGATTTACATAGTAATCTCCTTTTTTTCATGATTAGGCACCATAAACTTATTCTCCTCATTGGGATCAATGACATTGATACTTTGGTTTCATTTAAATCGCTTTCATTCCTATAATTTTTTAGAATCAAAGTTCATCTGTCTATTAGGACAAAGATGGATTCAAATAATAATCTCCTTGTTTTTCATGATTGCACACCATAAACTCATTCTCCTCATTGGGATAAATGACATTGCTATTTTATTTTATAAGAAAAACTTTTCTTTCCATCATTTTTAGAGTTAAAGTTCATCTATCAATTAGGGCAAACATGGATTCATAGAGTAACCTCTTTTTTTTCATGATTAGGCACTATAAACTCATTCTCCTTATTGGGATAAATGACATTGGTGCTTTGGTTTCGTAAGAAAAGCTTTTCTTTTCATCATTTTTAGAGTTAAAGTTCATTTGTCATTCAAGACAAACACATTTCATATAGTAATCTATTTTCTTTTCATGATTTGGCACCCTGAACTTATTTCCTCCTTAGGATAAATGACATTGATGCTTTGGTTTTATAAGAAAAGCTTCTATTTCCATCATTTTTTAGAGTTAAAGTGCATCTATCAATTAGGATAGACACAGATTCACATGGTAACCTCTTTTTTTCATGATTGGGCACCATAAACTCATTCTTTTTATTAGGATAAATGACATTGGTGCTTTGGTTTCATAAGAAAAGCTTCTCTTTACATCATTTTTAGAGTTAAAGTTCACTTTTCAGTTGGGACAAATGCTGATTCACATATTAATCTCGTTTTTTTTCATTACTGGGTATCATAAATTCATTCTCCTCATTGGGATAAATGACATTGATGCTTTGGTTTCATTTAAATTGCTTTTGTTCCAGCAATTTTTTAGAACAAAGTTCATCTGTCTATTAGGACAAAGATGGATTCACATAATAAACTCCCTTCTTTTCTTGATTGGGCACCATAAACTCATTCTCTTTATCGGGATAAATGATAATGAGGCTTTGGTTTTATAAGAAAAGCTTTTCTTTCGATTATTTTTGGAATTAAAGTTCATTTGGCATTGGGGACAAACACGGATTCCATAGTAATCTTTTTTCTTTTAATGATTAAGTACTGTAGACACCTTATTTTGTCCGGGCTAATTTTTAGTAAACCGGCAAAAAAGTATTTTGAGGACGTCAAGAAGGCTTAGGGATCATATCAAAGGTAAATGCAAAGATGTGGCATCAAATGACGTAGTTCAAGGTATCCGAGGACAAAAGATATAAGAAAATTCATAATTTTACTTGAATGTATCAGCACATGGTTCTCATATATCAATACAATGCTCCAACATGCCAAAATTTGAAATGTCCCCATTTGTATTGATACAATATGTAGATGTATCGATACATAAGACTCTGTATCGATATAGGACCTCATGTATCGACACTAGGCCATGCTAGGACCAAAACATGCATTCTGTAAAGAAATGTATCGATACAGTGGTTCATAGTATTGATGCAATGGTTCATAGTATCATTGCATCGATACAATGTTCATTGTATCGATATGCACAAGGCTTGTGGACTAAATGTATCGATACATGCAGGCCATTTCCACAGTCTGGGCATCAAAACTCGATTTTAACTTATTTCTTTGCATCAAGAAAGATTAAACACATATCATATTATGAATATAGACTTTTAGAGTAATCAAAACATATTTTTAAGTCTACATTGGATCAAAAGGGTCAAGGTCATTTATCACCCTACTCCTCCTTAGCTTTGGCCAATGTCACCATCAGCCACCTTAATTGTTGGAAAATCATTTCAGCATTTAAACTAGCCACCCTATGCATATCACATTGGTATCAAATTGCTCCCTACAGCCAGCCTATAGCCACTATGCTGACATCACCTGTTGCCTTTGAGAAATGGCCAAAAACACCTCCAATTTGGCTCCAAAAGCTAGTATAAATGGACCATTTCTATCTCAGCAAAAGAATGAGAGTTTTTGTCCCATTTTTACTTTTAAAAACACATTCGCACATAAAAAAAAAACTAAATCACGTAGCTTTTTACTCAGCACCCAAGAACTGCCCCAAAACACTCACCTCTCAACCTCTACACACTATAAAAATAAACCATCATCCATACTAGAACCAAAACCTTATTGTTTCTCTCTTTTTCTTGCTTATTTATAACAAGAAAAATAGGGAAATTCAAGCCATCTCTATTGCTCCAACTATTTGGCCAAAGTTGAAGTTTGTTGGTTTAACTTCTAATTCCATCACTTGCATTTTTTGTTTTTCAGCACCTTCATCATTTTAGTGAGCTCTCCATGTTTCCATCACCCTTTTAGGATTATCATTTATTATTGTGGCATTTGGTTATGGTAGTTTAAGATTTGGATGCCTTAATGCCCTATTTATGTGCAAGATGCCTTATTTCATCCTCATTAGTTTGATATCTCTTGCTCATGCATTTTATGCCATATTCATTCATCATGTTATCCCTAATCCATGTATAAGCCATTAGCCCAACACATTTCAAGCATATTTACACATTAACTTGCATGAATCATTATTATTTTCAGCATCCAAAATATTTTCTTGTCAAAGTGCATAATATTTTCTTTGTCCTGGCCATTAGTACAATTAGCATCCGTATTCATGTTATGTGCCATCCTCTTGTATGTTTGTTGTCTTTTCCTTGTCTAAATGCATGTTTGATGGCTTTCAAAAACTAATTTTAAAAAAACCCCCGCAAGCCAAGCATGTTAACCTTAACCAATGAGGATTAACATGGGCTTAGCATTTTCCTTATAGCTAGCAAAATATCTTAGGGAAAATTATGTTTTCCATATGGAATCTTGGTTAAACAAGTTCAAATCTTCTAATTTTGAAATAAAAATAGTTTTACAATTATTCCCTAAATGTTTGTACCATTTTTTGAGTCAAAACCTTGAGTGGTATGATCAACAGGCTGTTTCATCACCTCAAACTACTCCAGGCTGTGCAAATGAGCTTGTGATGCTCATGCCACTCTTTCCCTTTAGTCATAGATGTTCAAATGTCAATGACTCAAGTTTGGACCTATAGACATAAAAAATAAGAGATATCCCCTGCTGGCAGCACAACTGTTGCAAATTGAAAAATCACTTCAAATCTTGAACAAATTTTCATGAATTTTTTGATATTTTTCTGTCAAAGCAGGTTGAATTATCTTTAAAACTATGTCCAACTCACCTCCGGATCATTTCAAAACCTCTGAAATCCAAACTTGTATTCTGGTTGGGCCGTTCAGGCCTACTAAATGATTTTTCCAAAATTTTCAAGAATTTTTCCTAAAAGGCTCATGAAATTCCTTTTTCAAAAAGGTATTGTTTGCAATTTTTTGATACCAAATGAGTTCGGAATGATTTTGCAAATTTTGACACACCTTTGTCCCTCGTATGCTCTGCCAGCAGTGAAATTAATCCAAACTTGAAAACTTATTCCCCTAGAAAATGACTTTTTGGGATATGGGGGAAAATTTTTAGGTTGACCCTTATCGAGTTACCTTTCTAACGGTATCTTGTTCACCCTCTAAAGCCTTTAAACCAATTTATAATAAATTCGGGAAGCAAGATAGTGTGATGCTGTCCCCTATTTTCAGTTACAGTCAAAATTGAATTGTCTTTCCAAATTTCATCTCAAGACATTCAAATATCTTCATATCACTTTGATCAGACTAGAGAATATGCTTTGACCTCCCATAGGCTTGTATCAAGGCATGAACATATTTTACATCTTTACCATCCTCATTCACACTAATTTCTTTCACCAAAAGTCATCAAAATGCTCACTCATCTTCTAAATCACAAGGTTTTATCAACTAAAATTTTCAAGCCTGACTTTATTACAAAGTGTTAGATATGTCACTTTCAGGGATATTCCAACCTCGACCTTCTGAAGGGATACTTCAACCCCATTTTTCAAAATTGTCAAACTTCAAAGAATCTTTCTTCATCAAAATTATTCATTGTCTATGGGGATACTCTAACCCTGACCTTCTGAGGGGATACTCTAACCCTATTTTTCAAAATTATCAACCTTTAAAGAATTTTTCTTCATCCAAATTATTCATCGTCCATAGGGATACTCCAGCCTTATCTTTTTAAGGGGATACTCCAACCTTCTTTCAATTACAATTATTTTTTTCATTCTCGGACTTCTATGAGTATGTCAAACTAATCTTGTTTAATCAAGAAACGTAAATGCATCTTGAAAATTGTCAATTTGGTTATTCATTGATAATCAATGCCAATTACGAGATAAAATTCCAATAGCCCATTCCTTTTCTTTATAATTGCATTGAATGATTCATGTCATGTTACTTCATTTATTGCCTTATTAACATGATTTCTTTATGATGATTAGTCGCATTCATGTTTTTAAAACGTTTTAAATAAAATTAAAGGCAATATTCCGTGTAAGTATCTCTTCATGGCACAAAGTGGAACATTCCATTTTTCAAAGTAAAATTCAGAGGTCATTTTATTGAAAATCTCTATATTCCTCGTCTCTCCAGGGCATATATGAGATTATATCTTTTTCATCAAAACTTGGACTTATATTTCTATAAGATTCATGTATTCAAAGAGGGTTATATTGAAATAATGAAAAGATAAGATTGAAATAATCAAAACTGAGATAAGATATAGCTAGTAAGGTACCGATTTCGGGAGTCACAAAGAGGTTGATACCTCATCGTGCGTAACCAACGCCCGAACCCAAATAGCAAATCTTTGCATTACGTAGACCATGGGATCGATGTTTTGAGTTTTGTAACTCAGAACATAGGTTTCAATAGGCATCCGATCATGCCTAGCTCAAAATGATCGGTGGTGACTCTAAGCATTGACCATCTCGTGATGGTCATCGGAAACCAATAAGATGAGCGATTCGTCTTATGGTCCCTTTCACTATACCATAAGTCAAGAATCCATGTATTCTCGTTCTCATCATATTGCAAAAGAAAAGTCTTGGTCAAGAATATATTTCTAAGTCAGAAAAATATTTTAAGTCATACACACTCATAGATCCATGAGGATCCACCCCAAGGTACATTGCAATAACTTGGCGACTCCACTGGGGACAGTACAGAGAGTTAGGCCAACAACGAGCCATGTCTTGCTAGGTTCCCAGTTCTTTTGATCTTCGATCATTATTTAACCATGACCCTTTTGTCATTTTATCATCTAATCTTTTGTTTTACAAGATTTTCAGGATTGTCTTTTTTTTTATAATCATTAGCTTAAGAAAAATGGTAATATGGAAGTAAATAAAAAGGTTTGCCCATTTCCCTATCATACACCGCGCATTTATATGTGCATTAGTGTCTGCCAAACTCCATGGCATGGTTACAACCTAATTATTAGAAGGAAGTAAGCTATCTGCCTTCGTGAGTAACCCTCTGTATAGGCCTGGCAATAACTTCTCGAATGTAAATTACCTATGTCTCTTATGAGTAACCCTCTGCATTTGCATAGCGAAATAAATCCAATGGATCGAACCCATTTGCCAAACCTGTGATGGGTTTAGGATCGAGGTCCCTCTATTGTCCTTAGAAGATGGAAGAGCAGTTTGGATATTTATTTAGGAATCAACTTAAACCTCATATAGTGAGCCGTACAAGCTAAACCATCTCAAACCATACCGAAACATTGCTAGAATACTCGGAGAATAGGGTCATTCAAGGAAACATTCCTAACCTTTACTCCTAATTACCATAACTATGTAGGTGACAATAAGTATACAATTGTCACCCATATCTGTATTTTTATCATTTATCAAGGCATGCTGTCGTGCTGCTCGAACGATGGCTAACCTTTGTGTAAATAAGTGACGATGAACAAAAACCATCATTCATAATGTCTTATACTACAAGCCGTTATGCTGTCTGAGTTATGGCTTAACGCGCATCTGCACTGGTGGTGATAAACGAATAATACCACTAGTTAATTATTTTTCCATCAAAATGATATATTGCATCACCTCATGAAACTGGCAAATCGCATCCTGACATATTGATATGCTACCCATTTCTTATCTTACCACCTTGGTTGGACACGTTATGAATTTTTTTCAATGCTCTCAAATTCTTTAATTTCTTACATTTGTCTCTTATACATTTCACTAACTCATTTCCCTTTGTTTGTGTTATTACACATGCGTCATCTCATCATATCTATCATGATTATCATCATTTTGAGACAATTGTTCTGATACAGTGTTTAGCAAGGGACCTTTTTTATGGCTCTATGAAAGATGTTGTCGATAAAGCTATTCCAAGATTCAATTACCTCCAATGTATGTGCATATTTACTTTTAGCTATTTACACTTGCATTAATCATTCATCATTACATCATAATCAATACATTTTCAAGTAGAAGTCTAATACAAGAATTGGGCCATAAAAGTGCAAGGGACTCTGAGGTCAATCAGGAAAACAGAACTTAATGTCCTGCATCACTACAACACATAAGGTCATAAACAAATCATGGAGAGTGATCATGAAGCTCGTATTGAGCGACTTGAGCTAATGGTTAAGGAATCACGAACAAGATGCTTCGTCAGCAAAACAAAATGCAAACTCAGATGGCCAGATTTATGAAACTAATGACAGCCTCTATGGAAGAAAACGGGTAAGCTAGTACTACTGAAAGAAGGAATGATTCTCCCAACGTTGAAGGTCCCCCTACTAATAATCCAAAACCCGCCCAAGGGGAACATAGACAAGAACAATGACCCGTTCCTCTATCTGCAGCTCAAGCCCTGCCAGTAATCTACCTTAATCTTATTTTGGTAGGTCAATTCATTCTTGGCACTCAAGGGGTGAATGCAGGAGTCTCATTGGTAGATTCGATCACCTTAGACCATGAGGAACCCAAAAAAACAGAAGGTCAAAAGTCCACCATGACTATGAAAAAAGTGAACAAATTCTAGCTACTAGAAAAATGCCCCTGAGCTATCAAGGAGAGTAACAAGTTCAGAGCTCTTAACGCACAATCCTTGTCTTTAGTGTCTAACCTTATCATTCCCCCAAAGTTTAAAGTCCAAGAGTTTAAAAAGTTTAATGGAACCATCAATCTTTCTATCCATGTTTGAATGTACCTACGAAAGATGGTCGGGTACGAGAAAGATCAAAAGCTCTTTATCCATTACTTTTAGCACAGCCTCACTAGGCTGCAGCTTAATGGTATATCAAACTAGATAATGTGAAAATTTAATCATGGGCTGACCAGCCTAAGGCCTTTCTAAATCAATACCAACACGTGTTATATTGGGCACTGGATCAACTTTCCCTAAGAATTTTGAGAAGAGATCCACTAAAAGTTTCAGGCAATATGCCCAAAGATGAAGAGAAGAAGTAGCCCTAGTCCAACCTTCCCTTATAGAAAAAGAGATGACAGTCACTTTCATTCACACCTTACGCACTTCTTATTATGAGAAGCTCATAGGAAATGCTACCAAAAAATTCGTAGACTTGGTTTTCTCTAGAGAAATGATTGATACTGCCATTAAGAGTGGTAAAATGTCTGCTAGGGAAATAGCTGGATCAAGTAAGAAGCCTATGGTTGATAAGAAAAAAGAAGAGGAAGCCAATGCCATAAATTATGCTGACTTATTTCAGTTAGGTCAACATCAAACACCCAACCCTCGTTACTTAAGAACGTCACATTCTTACCCTATCACAATATCCCCTCAGCCAATCTATGCGACAACTTACAACCCATCACTTGCTAACCCATCAAACCCACCATAAAGCTACCGTCTACAAATCCATTAAAATACCAATCGAACAACCAATAATGCACTCAGTAATTGAGGTGCAAGTCAACCAAGACAACATTTTGATCCCATCCCTATAACCTATAAGGAGCTCTACCAAACCTTGCTCTAAAATCACTAAGTGGCTCCAATCTATGTCCTAAAAAAGAAGCCGCATACTTGCCATGGTATGACCCTAGCGCTCACTATGAATACCATGTTAGGGCAGTAGGGCGTGACATTAAGAACTGCACGTATTTCAAATGAAATATGTAAAATCTAATCAATGCAAAAGTCTTATAGTTCGGGATAAACCAGGAACCAAATGTTGTTACCAATCCTTTACCAAACCACACTAAGCCAGTTGTAAACATGATTGGTACTAAGCCATAGAATTTGTGTCCTTTCATTAAGACTTGATTTTGAAGATGGAGTCATGAAGAAAGCCCCTACATTTTCTTTTCCCTTTTATATGATGTCAAGAAATGAAAACCTACATGCCCTTGCCCAAAAGTAGGTAGGTGTTCTATGTAAAGGGCATTTTTATTAAGTATTATCAATGAAATGACTTTTGCATATATCATTCATATTGTATGTCTAAATCATTTTTTAACCTTTTTGTCTTCATGACTTTTTTGCCTCTATTTTTATTCAAATCTTTTGGTTGTGTCTACACCTTTTGCAATATCTATTTCCTCACCCTTTCAAGTGTCCTAATGATAGTGACATGGATGTGTCTGATGGGTCTTTGAAGATCACTTTCAAATGATAAATTTACACTAGTGAAGTTGATTCTGAATAAGGTTTTGAAGAAAGCTTCGCACACCAGACCTTTCACAGTTCATGATCCAGTATGATAATTCCATCCTTATTGCCCAAAGATGAATGGGTCAATTGAGGTGGCCAACAAAAACATCAAACGAATAATTGAAAAAAATGGTTGAGACTTACAGAGACTGGTATAAGATGCTATCCTTTGCACTTTATGCCTATCAGACCTTAGTTCAAACTTTCACGAATGTTACCCCATTCTCCCTTGTCTACAGGATGAAAGCTATATTGCCCACTGAAGTCGAGATCCTTTCTCTTAAAGTCTTGATGGAAACCAAACTTGGAAAGGCTGAATGGGTCAGGAGCAGATACGACCAGCTTGATCTCATCAAGGAAAAATGTGTTTGCCATGGTTAAACACGTCAAAGATGCATGATTTGAGCTGACAACAAAAAGATGCACCCATGATGATCTCATCCTAGCAAATTGGTATTAAAAAAGATCATCCTAATTGACAAAGATATACGAGGCAAGTGAACCCCTAATTAGGAAGGACCATATGCCATGAAGCGAGTCTTCTCCAGAGGGCCCTTAATCTTGTCAGAAATCAATGGCAATGCCTTGCCCAACCCAGTTAACTTATATTTTGTCAAGAAATATTACATGTAAAGGGCAAAATGCTAAAAAAGCATCCTTTAAAAAAAAGAGAAAATAAGAAAAAAAACAAAAAAAGCAACAAACAAAAAGAAAAAAAAACAACAAAAAAAAAGAAAAAAGAAAACAAAAAAGGTCTAGATAAAAATCTCAAAAGGGGTATAGGGCAGCCAACTCGACTACAGTTCAAAACCAAGAAGGGGCAACTAAAGAAAATAAATTTTGATGGGGCATAGATTGAAATTACTTACATAATAAAGCGAAACAATCCTAGAGATCTTTCGAATGTTAGCTCATACTAATCATATTTATTATTCGAGAAAGATTCTGAAGAGCACCTAAAGAACATCCATGTCATGATTGTCAGAGGCATCTTTCGCCCAAAAGATCATCTTTCTCGCTACCCTATCAATTACTTGTCAAATAGTATATTGAGTTATGTCTCTTTATTGTCATAAATAAATATTACCTTTTTCTTTTTACCCTTGTACAATTCAGATTGCATTTGTCATTAACTGATAATGTTTGATAATTAACTGAAATATGCATTAGGACATCTTGACATTGCATTGAAAGAAAAAGAAAAGCATAAAGAACTTTGCTTACACCCTGATCGTCAACATAATGCACTTTCCACGTCTAAACACCAGTTTAGCATGACCATGCACTAAATCATTTCTTGCTTTCATAAGCTGCATCTCAAGAAAAAATATTTTAGGTTAACCAAAAATTAACCCATGTATTCTATCAAAATCCTACCAAAATCAAAGACATCAACCTAATCGGTCGAATAGTCTCTAAATTGTTGACAATGCCTTCCATTTGACAAGAAAATAATTGAGACTCCTGAATCGAGAAATGCAATAGTCCATGTTCTTGAGACAAAATTTTTTGTCATATCCCCAATGGACCAGGGATAACCTACAATCCCTAGTGGGATTAGGAAAATTTTCCTCATAGTTGCAACAAAGATGAATTACCATCCCTTTGAAAGTCTGAATGATGTACAAGGAAAACTATAGCTATCTCTTGTATTGGACTTCATATCATGCAATCATGATAGCATTTCATATCATGCATTCACATTACCATTCTACATCATCATTTTTACAATATCACTTCAAGCTAGGTTTGCTGAACCTCTAAAGAATTCTTCGTAAGAACTTTAAGTCTCGCAAACCAAGTGCCATTCAGTAAGGTCCTTTTTTTCTTATCATTTCATGTCAAAGCCTTTTTTATCAAGCAACTATTATTGAAGTGCTAGTGTCAAGAAATTATTGTCTATGGTTAAAAAAACTTTTGTCGAGAATATACGTCGAAAGCTTTGTTAAGAAATTTGTCAAGAATTAGTCCTAAAACCCTTTTCAACAGTAAATTTTGTCCTGAACTTTTATTAAAAAAAGCTGTATTAGAAGTTTATCAAAAACTTTGTCTCCAACCTTAAAAGCCCACAAGTCAGTGGCACCCTTAAAAGTCCACAAGTCAGTGGCACCCTTTTAAGCCCACAAGTCAGTGGCACTCCTTCAAGCCCACAAGTCAATGGTACACTTTTAAAGCCCACAAGTCAATGGCACTCTTTAAAAGCCCACAAGTCAGTGGAACCTGTTTAAGCCCATAAGTCAGTGGCACCCTTTTAAAGCCCATAAGTTAGTGGCACCCTTTTTAAAGCCCATATTTTAGTGGCACCCCTTTAAAGACCACATGTTAGTGGCATCTCTGTTAAGCCCACATGTTAGTGGCAATCTTTTAAGCCCACAAGTCAATGGCACCACTTAAAAGCCCATAAGTTAGTGGCACTTCTTCAAAGCCCGCACAAGCTAGCGACACCCAAGTCAAAGCCTTCACAAGTTGGTGGCACCTAAGTCTGAGTCAAAGCTTGCATAAGCTGATGGCACCTGAGTGAAAGCCCATACGAGCTGATGGCACCCAAGTCTAAGTCAAAGCTCGCATGAGCTGGTGGCACCCAAGTCAAAGCCCACATGAGCTAGTGGCACCTAAGTTTGAGTTAAAGCCTGCATGAGCTAGTGGTACTTAAGTCTAAGTCCAAGCTTGCATGAGCTGGTGGCACCTGAGTCAAAGCCCATACAAGCTGGTGGCACCAAGTTTAAGTCAAAGCCCATACAAGCTAGCAGCACGTGAGCCAAATTTTGCACAAGTGGATGGCACCCACATAAAAAACCCATGTTACTTTGCACCTGCCTAAGGGGGTTAAAACCTAACACCCTAGTGTTCTTAGGAGCATCATCCACCCTGAACAAAATAGTGTCTATTTGTCTTTGCCCTATTCCTAATTCCCAGCAATGGTCAAAGAGGGGCAACTGCAGGTACCTTATTTTACCCAGGGTAATTTTTAGTAAATTAGCAAAAAAGTATTTTGAGGATGTCATGAAGTCTTAGGGATTATATCAAAGGAAAATGCAAAGATGTGGCATCAAATGACATAGTTCAAGGTATTCAAGGACAAAAGATATGGGAAAATTCACAAATTTACTTGAATGTATCAATACATGGTTCTCATGTATCGATACAATGCTCCAACGTGCCAAAATTTGAAATGTCCCCATTTATATCAATACAACATGTAGATGTATTGATACATAAGCCTCTGTATCAATACAGGGCCTCAAGTATCGATCCTAGGCCATGTTAGGACCAAAACATGCATTTTATAAAGAAATGTATCTGTACATATTAACATGTATTAATACAGTGTTCATAGTATCGATACAATCATCATTGTATCGATACAATGTTCATTGTACCGATACAATGTTCATTGTATCGATACACATAAGGTTTTTGGACCAAACGTATCAATACATTATGTAATGTATCGATACATGCAGGCCATTTTCATGGTCTAAGCATTTTTTACTCATCCATCATTGATCCAAAACTTAATTTAACTTATTTTTTTGCATCAGAAAAGATTAAAACACATATCATATTACGAATTTAAAATTTTGGATTAATCAAAATATTTTTTTTAATTTTAAATTTGATCAAAAGGGTTAAGGTCATTTGATCACCTTACTCCTTCTTAGTTGTTGGCCAATGTCACCATCAACCACCCTAGTTGCTGGAAAATCATTTTAGCATTTAAACCAGCCACCCTATGCACATCACATTGGCAGCAAGTTGCTCCTTATAGACACCCTATAGCCACCATGCTGACATCACCTTGTCCCCTTTGAGAAATGGCCAAAAACACCTCTAATTTGGCTCCAAAAGGCTGGTATAAATGGAATACTTTTATCTCAGTAAAAGAAGGAGAGATTCCAACCCATTTTCACTTTCAAAGACACATTCACACATAGAAAAACCAAATCCAATAGCTCTTTACTCAACACCCAAAAACAGCCTTAGAACACTCATTCTCAACTCTGCACACTATAAAAATCACCCTCATCCATACCAGAACCAAAACCTCATTGTTTCTCTCTTTTTCTTGCTTATTTACAATAAGGAAAAAAGAAAAATTCAAGCCATCTTTGTTGCTCCAACTATTTGGCCAAAGTTAAAGTTTGTTGGTATAACTTCTTACTCCATCACTTGTATTTTTTATTTTTTAGCACCTTCATCATTTTAGTGAGCTCTCTATGTTTCCATCACCCTTTTAGGATTATTATTCATTATTGTAGCATTTGGTTATAATTGTTTAAGATTTGGATGCCTTAATGCCCTTTTTATGTTTAAGATGCCTTATTTCATCCTCATTAGTTTGATATCTCTTGCTCATGCATTTTATGCCATGTTCATGCATATTATTATCCTTAATCCATGTATGAGTCATTAGCCCAACACATTTCAAGCTCATTTACATATTAACTTGCATGAATCATTGTTATTTTCAGCATCCATAATATTTTCTTATCAAAGTGCATGACACTTTCTTTGTCTAAGCCATTAGTAAAATTAGCATCCTTATTCATGTTATATGCCATCCTCTTGTATGTTTTTTGTCTCTGCCTTGTCTAAATGCATGTTTGATGGCTTTTAAAAATTGATTTTCAAAAATCCCCCTAAGCCAAGGATGTTAACTTCAACCAATGGGGATTAGCATGGACTTAGCATTTTCCTTAAAGTTAGCAAAATATCTTATGGAAAATTAAGTTTTCCATCTAGAATCTTGGTTAAAAAAGTTAAAATCTTTTGATTTTGAAATGAAAATGGTCTTACAATTATTCCTTAAATGTTTGTGCCTTTTTCTTGAGTCAAAACCTTTAGTGGTATGATCAATCAGCTATTTATCACCCCAAACTACTTCGAGGCTGTGCAAATGAGCTTTTGATTCTCATGCCACTCTTTCCCCTCAATCATAGATGTTCGTATGCCAATGACTCGAGTTGGGACTCGTAGACATAAAAAAAAAAGAGATATCCCCTGCTTTGTTTTATCCCCTGTAGGCAGCACAACTGTTGCAAATTAAAAAATCACTTTAAAATCCTAAAAATTTTTCATTAATTTTTTGATATTTTTTTATCAAAGCATGTCGAGTTATCTTTAAAACAATGTCTAATTCACCCCTAGATCATTCTGGATGAGAGAGTTATGATTTTTTAAGTCTAAACTATTTGAGATCTCTGAAATCCTAACATGTATTCTGGTTGGGCCGTTCAAGCCCACTAAATGATTTTTTGAAAATTTTTAAAACTTTTTCCTAAAATGTCCATGACATTCTCTTTTCAAAAAGGTATTGTTTGCAATTTTTTGATACCAAATGAATTCAAAATGATTTTTCAAATTTGACACATCTTGTCCCTCATATGCTCTGCCAGTAGCGAAATTAATCCAAACTTAAAAATTTATTCCCTAGAAAATGACCTTTTGGGTTATAGGGAATATTTTTAGGTTGACCTCGTCGAGTTAACTTTCTAGTGGTATCTTGTCCACCCTCTAAAGCCTTCAAACCAATTTAGAATAAATTTAAAAAGTAGGATAGCATGATGCTATCCCTTATTTTCAGTTACAGTCAAAATTGAGTTATCTTCCTAAATTTTGTCTCTAGACATTCAAATGTCTTAGTATCACTCCGATCAGAGTCAAGAATATGCTTTGGCCTCCCTTTGGATTGTATCAAGGCATGAACAAATTTTACAACTTTACCATCCTTATTCATAATAATTTCTTTCACCAAAAGTCATCAAAATGCTCACCCTTCTTCTAAATCACAAGGTTTTATCAACTAAGTTTTTCAAACTTGACTTCATTACAAAGTGTCAGATATGTCACTTTCAGGGATACGCCAGCCCTGACCTTCTGAAGGGATACTCCAACCTCATTTTTCAAAATTGTCAACCTTTAAAAAATCTTTCTTCATCAAAATTATTCATCGTCCATGGGATACTCCAATCCTGACCTTCTGAGGGGATATTCTAACCCTATTTTTCACAATTGTCAACCTTTAAAGAATTTTTCTTTATCAAAATTATTCATCGTCCATGGGGATACTCCAATCTTATCTTTTCGAGGGGATACTTCAACCCCCTCATAGATTTCCAAGTCAAAAAGACATTTTCAAGTTAGAAAAATATTTTAAGTCGTACCCACTCATAGATCCATGAGGATCCACCCTGGGGTATATTGTGATAGGCACCATAAACTCTTTCTCCTCCTTGGGTTAAATGACATTGATGCTTTGGTTTCATGTGAATAGCTTTTGTTCCCTTAACTATTTAGAATCAAAGTTTATCTGTAAATCAGGATAAAAATGGATTCGCATAATAATCTCCTTTTTTTTTTCATGATTGGGCACCATAAACTCATTCTCCTTATCGGGATAAATGACATTGATGCTTTGATTTCATAAGAAAAGCTTATCTTTCCATAATTTTTAGAGTTAAAGTTTTATTTGTCATTTGGGACAAACATGGATTCATATAGTAATCTTCTTTCTTTTCATGATTAGGCACCATAAACTCATTCTCCTCTTAAGCATAAATGACATTGATGCTTTGGCTTCATAAGAAAATCTTCCCATCTCATCATTTTTTAAAGTTAAAGTTCATCTGTCAATTGGGATAAACATGGATTCACATAGCAACCTTCTTTGTTTTCATGATTGGGAACCATATACTCATTCTCCTTATTAGGATAAATGATGTTGGAGCTTTGGTTTCATAAGAAAAACTTATCTTTGCATCATTTTTAAAGTTAAAGTTTATTTAAAAATTGGGACGAACATATATTCACTTAGTAATCTCTTTTTTTTTTCATGATTGGGCACCATAAATTTATTCTCTTCATTAGGATAAATGATATTGATTCTTTGGTTTCATTTATATAGCTTTCTTCCCATAAATTTTTAGAATTAAAATTTGTCTATCAATTAGGATGAAAATGGATTCATATAATAATCTTCCTTCTTTTCATGATTGGGTACCATAAACTCATTCATTAGGATAAATGACATTGATGCTTTAGTTTCATAAGAAAATCTTTTCTTTCCATCATTTTTAGTGTTAAAGTTTATTTGTCAAGTGGTTTAAACACGGATTCATATGGTAACCTTCTTTTTCTTTGTGATTAGGCACCATAAACTCATTCTCCTTATTGGGATAAATGACAGTGGTGCTTTGGTTTCATTAGAAAAGCTTTTTTTTCGTCATTTTTAGAGTTAAAGTTCATTTATCATGTGGGACAAACATGGATTCACATTGTAATCTTCTTTCTTTTCATGATTAGGCACCATATACTTATTCTCCTCCTCAGGATAAATTTCATTGATACTTTGGTTTCATGAGAAAAGCTTCTATTTCCATCATTCCTTAGAGTTAAAGTTCATCTATCAGTTAGGATAAATATGGATCCATATAGTAACCTCTTTTTTTTCATGATTGGGCACCATAAACTCATTTTTCTTATTGGGATAAATGACATTGGTGTTTTGGTTTCATAAAAAAAGCTTTTCTTTCCATTATTTCTAGGGTTAAAGTTCATCAATTAATTGGGGCAAACACAGGTTCATATAGTAACCTTTTTTTTTTGTGATTAAACACCATAATCTCATTTTCCTCTTTTGGATAAAGGACATTGATGCTTTGGTTTCATTTAAAAAGCTTTGGTTCAGACAACTTTTTAGAATCAAAGTTCATCTGTCAATTAGGACAAAGATGGATTCACATAATAATCTTCTTTCTTTTCATGATTGGGCACCATAAAGTCATTCTCTTTATCGGGATAAATGACATTGATGCTTTGGTTTTATAAAAAAGCTTCTCTTTCCATCATTCTTAGAGTTAAAGTTCATTTATCATTTCGCACAAACACGGATTCATAAGTAATCTTCTTTCTTTTCGCGATTATGCACCATAAATTTATTCTTCTTCTTAGGATAAATGACATTGACGCTTTGGCTTCATAAGAAAAGCTTCTTATTCTATCATTTTTTAGAGTTAAAGTTTATCTGTCAATTGGGACAAACATGGATTCATATAGTAATCTCTTTTTTTTTCATGATTGGGAACCATGAACTCATTCTCCTTATTAGGATAAATAATGTTAGAGCTTTGGTTTCATAAGAAAAGCTTCTCTTTCCATTAATTTTGAGAGCTAAATTTCATTTGACAATTGGGATAAACATGGATTCACATAATAATCTCTTTTTTTTTTCATAATTGGGCACCATAAATTCATTCTCCTCATTGGGCTAAATGACATTGATTCTTTGGTTTCATTTAAATAGCTTTATTCCCACAAATTTTTAGAATTAAAATTTATCTGTGAATTAGGATGAAAATGGATTCATATAATAATCTCCTTTCTTTTCATGATTGGGCACCATAAACTCATTCCCGTCATTAGGATAAATGACATTGATGCTTTGGTTTCATAAGAAAATCTTTTTTTTTCCATTATTTTTTAGTGTTAAAATTCATTTGTCATTTAGGACAAACACGGATTCACATAGTAATCTTCCTTCTTTTCGTGATTATGCACCATAAACTCATTCTCCTCCTTAGGATAGATGACATTGATGCTTTGGCTTCATAAGAAAAGCTTGTCTTTCTATCAATTTTAGAGTTAAAGTTCATCTATCAATTAGGACAAACACGGATTCACATAGCAACCTTCTTTTTTTTAACTGGGAGCCATAATCTTATTCTCCTTATTACGATAAATAACGTTAGAGCCTTGGTTTCATAAGAAAAGCTTTTCTTTCCATCATTTTTAAAGTTAATGGTCGTTTGTCAATTGGACAAACACAGGTTCACATAGTAATCTCCTTTATTTTTCATGATTGGGTACCATAAACTCATTCTCCTTATTGGGATAAATGACATTGATGGTTTGGTTTCATTTAAATAGCTTTTGTTCCCATAACATTTTAGAATTAAAAGTCATCTGTCAATTAGGAAAAATATGGATTCACATAATAATCTCTTTTCTTTTCATGATTAGGCACCATAAATGCTTTCTCTTTATCAGGATAAATGACATGGATGCTTTGGTTTCATAAGAAAAGCTTTTATTTCCATCTTTTATAGAGTTAAAGGTCATTTATAATTTGGCACAAACACAGATTCAGATAGTAATCTTCTTCTTTTTTTTTTCATAATTAGGGACCATAAATTCATTATCCTTCTTAGGATGAATGACATTGATGCTTTGGTTTCATAAGAAAAGCTTTTTTTCCATCAATTTTTAGAGTTAAAGCTTATTTATCACTTAGGACAAACATGGATCACATAGTAAGCTCTTTTTTCTTCATAATTGGGCACCATAAACTCATTTTCCTCATTGGCATAATTGATATCGATGTTTTGGTTTCATTTAAAAAACTTGTGCTCTAATAATTTTTTAGAATCAAAGTTCATTTGTCAATTAGGACAATGATTGATTCACATAATAATCTTCTTTCTTTTCACAATTGGGCACCATAAACTTATTCCCTATGTTGGGGTAAATGGCATTGACGCTTTGGTTTTATAAGAGAAGTTTCTCTTTCCATTATTCTTTAGAGTTAAAGTTCATTTGTCAATTGGGACAAACACGGATTCACATAGTAATATCTTTTTTTTCATGATTGGGCACCGTAAACTTATTCTTCTCATTGAGATAAATGACATTGATGCTTTGGTTTCATTTAAATAGTTTTTGTTCCCATAATTTTTTAGAATCAAAGTTTGTTCATCTATTAAGACAAAGATGGATTCAAATAAGAATCTCATTTCTTTTCATGATTACACACCATAAACTCATTCTCCTTATTAGGATAATGACATTGATGCTTTGGTTTCATAAGAAAAGCTTTCTTTTCATCATTTTTAGAGTTAATTCATCTATCAATTGGAAAAAACATGGATTCACATAGTAATCTCTTTTTTTAATGATTGGGCACCAGAACTCATTCTTCTTGTTAGGATAAATGACATTAGTGCTTTAGTTTCATAAGAAAAGCTTCTCTTTTCATCATTTTTAAAGTTAAAGTTCATTTGTCATTCGGGACAAATACGGATTCACATAGCAATCTTCTTTCTTTTCATGATTAGGCATCGTAAACTTATTCTCCTTCTTGGGATAAATGACATTGATGCTTTGGTTTTACAAGAAAAGCTTCTATTTTCATCATTCTTTGGGGTTAAAATGCATCTATCAATTGGGACATGCACAGATTCATATAGTAACCTTCTTTTTTTTTCATGATTGGGCACTACAAACTCATTATTCACATTGGGATAAATGATATTGATGCTTTGCTTATGGAAGAAAAGCTTTTTTTATTATTTTTAAGGTTAAAATTCATTTGTCATTTGGGATAAACGCAGATTCATATAGTAATCCCTTTTTTTCATGTTTGGGCACCATAAATTCATTCTCTTTATTGGGATAAATGACATTGATGCTTTGGTTTCATTTAAATAGCTTCTGTTCCACCAATTTTTTAGAATCGAAGTTCATCCATCTATTAGGATAAAGATGGATTCACATAATAATCTCCTTTCTTTTCTTGATTACACAACATAAACTCATTCACCTCATCGGGATAAATGATATTGATGCTTTGGTTTCATAAGAAAAGCTTTTCTTTGCATCATTTTAGTGTTAAACTTCATTTGTCAATTGGGACAAACATGGATTCGCATAATGATCTCTTTTTTTCTCATGATTAGGCACCATAAACTTGTTTTCCTTAGTGGAATTAATGACCATAAACTCATTCTCCTCATTGCGATAAATGACATTAATGCTTTGGTTTCATAAGAAAAGCTTTTTTTCCACCATTTTTAGTGTTAAAGTTTATTTGTCAATTGGGACAAACGCAGATTCGCATAGTAATCTCTTTTTTTTTCATGATTGGCCACCATAAGCACATTATCGTCATTAGGATAAATGATATTGATGCTTTGGTTTCATAAAAAAAGCTTCTCTTTCCATCATTTTTAATGTTAAAGTTCATTTGTTAATTAGGACAAACACTGATTCACATAGTAATCTCTTTTTTTTCATGATTCGATGCCATAAACTCATTCTCCTTATTAGGATATATGACATTGATGCTTTAGTTTCACATGAAAAGCTTCTCTTTTCATCACTTTTTAGAGTTAAATTTCATTTATCAATTGGGACAAACACGAATTCAAATAGTAATCTCCTTTCTTTTCATGATTGGGCACCATAAACTCATTCTTCTCGTTGGGATAAATGACACTGATGCTTTGGTTTCATAAGAAAAATTTCTCTTTCCATCATTTTTTAAAGTTAAAGTTCATTTGTCAATTAGGACAAACACGGATTCACATAGTTATCTCTTTTCTTTTCATGATTAGGCACCATAAACTCATTCTTCTCATTAGGATAAATGACATTAATTTTTTGGTTTCATAAGAAAAGCTTCTCTTTCCATCATTTTTAGTGCTAAAGTTTATTTGTCAATTGGGACAAACATGGATTCATATAGTAATCTTTTTTTTTTTTTATGATTGGGCACCATAAACTCATTCTCCTTATTGGGATAAATGACATTGACGCTTTGGTTTCATAAGAAAAGCTTCACTTTCCATCATTTTTTATGTTAAAGTTCATTTTTCAATTGGGAAAAGCACGGGCTCTCATAATAATCTCTTTTCCTTTCATGGTTAGGCACCATAAACTCATCCCTATATTGGGCTTCCGAAGAAACCCAATAGTATGTTTGTGATTCATATAGTAAGTTCATTTTTCAGTTGAGACAGGTGTCATAATGTACCCTGGGGTGGATCCTCATGGATCTATGAGTGCGTACGACTTAAAATATTTTTCTAACTTGGAATTTCTTTTTGATCGAGACTTTTCCTTCGTGACATGATGAGAATGAGAAAGTATGTTTTCTCAATTTATGACACAATGTGGGGGGACCATAAGATGAATTGCTCATCTTGTTGGTCTCGAATGACCATCATAAAATGGCTAATGCTTGGTGTCACCATCGATCATTTTAGGCTACGCATGATCAGATGCCTATTGAAATTTATGTTTTGAGTTACAAAACTCAAAACATCGATCCCGTGGTCTATGTAATGCAAAGAGTCACTATTTCAGGTGAGGTACAAACCTCTTTGCAACACCCAAAATTAGTACCTTACTAGCTATGTCTTATCTTGGTTTTGGTTTTTCGATCTTAACTTATCATTATTTTGATATAACCCTCCTTTAATGCATGAATCTTATAGAAATACAAATCTACGTTTTGATGAAAAAGATTTAATCTCATATACGCCCCGGAGAGATATAGGATATAGAGATTTTCAATAAAATGACCTATGGATTTCACTTTGAAAATGGAAGGCTCCACTTTGGGCACTGGAGAGACACCCACGTGAAACATTACCTTTAATTTTATTTAAAATGTTTTGAAAACATGAATGCTTATAATCATCACAAAGAAATCATGTTAGTAAGGCAATAAATGAAGTAACATAACATGGATCATTCAATGCAATGATAAAGAAAAGGAATGGATTAGTGAAATTTATTTCACAATTGGCATCGATTATTTAGGAATAATCAAATCAACAATTTTTTTGAGACGCATTTGGGTTTCTTGATTATATGAGGCTTGTTTGACATATTCACAAAAATCCAAGAAGAAGAAAACAGATTAATTGTAGTTGAAAGATAGGGTTAAAGTATCCTTTCGGAAAGGCAGGGTTAGAGTATCCCCACGGATAACAAATAATTTTGATAAAGGAAGTTTCTTTTAATCTTGACAATTTTGAAAAGCGAGGTTGGAGTATCCCCTCGAAAGGTCAGGGTTGGAGTATTCCAGTGGATGACAAATCATTTTGACAAAGAAGGTTTTTTTATCTTGATAATTTTTTAAAAAATAAGGTTAGAGTATCCCCTCAAAAAGGTAAGGTTGGACTATCCCTAAAAATGACAAATTTGACACTCTTTAGAGAAGTCATGTTGGAAAACTTAAGTTGAAAAAACTTTGTGATTTAGAAAATGAATAAGCATTTTGACTTCTTTTGGTAAAAAAAATTATTGTCAATAAGGATGGTAAAGATTTAAAATGTATTTGTGCCTTGATATGAGCCTATGGGAGGTCAAAGCATGTTCTTGAGTCTGATCAGAGTGATATGGAGACATTTGAATGTCTCGAGATGAAATTCAGGAAAACAACTCAATTTTGACCGTAACCGAAAATAAGGGACAGCATCATGTTATCTTGTTTCCCGATTTTTTTCTAAATCGGTTTGAAAGATTTAAAGGGTGGACAAGATACCACTAGAAAGCTAACTCGATGAGGTTGATCTAAAAATATTCCTAATATCCCAAGAAGTCACTTTCTAAGGGAATGAATTTTCAAATTCGGATTGATTGTGCTACTAGCAGGGCATATAAGGGACAAGGTGTGTCAAAATTTGAAAAATCTACCTGGACTCATTTGGTAGCAAGAAATTGCAAGCAATACCTTTCTGAAAAAGGAATTTCATGAATCTTTTAGGAAAAATGTTTGAAAATTTTGGAAAAATCATTTAATGGGCCTGAACTATCCAACCAGAATACATGTTTAGATTTCAAAGGTTTAGGATAGTTTAGGTTTGAAAAATCATAACTTTCTCATCTGGACTGATCCGGGGATGAACAAGACCTCATTGTAAAGGTATTTTGACACAGTTTTAGAGAAAAATATCATAAAATTGATTGAAAATCGTTTAGGATTTTAAAATGATTTTTTAATTTGTAACAGATATGCTGCCAGCATGGGACAAAGCAAAGCAGGGGATATCTCTCATTTTTTATGTCTACGGGTCCAAACTCGAGCCGTTGAGATTTGAACGTCTATGACTGAGGGGAAAGAGTGGCATGAGCATCATGAACTCATTTGCATAGTCTTGGAGTAGTTTGGGATGATAAAATAGCCTATTGATTATACCACTCAAGGTTTTGACTCAAATAAGGCACAAAACATTTAGGGAATAATTGTAGGACCATTTTCATTTCAAAATTAGAAGATTTGAGCTTGTTTAATCAAGATGCCAGATCTGGAAAATCTTAATTTTCCCCAAGATATTTTTGCTAACTTTAAGAGAAATGCTAAGTCTATGCTAATCCTCATTGGTTGAGGTTAACATGCTTGGCTTAGAGGGTTTTGAAAATTAGTGTTTGACGGCCATTAAACATGCATTTTGACAAGGAGAAGACAACAAACATACAAATGGATGGCACATAATATGAATAGGGATGCTAACTTTACCAATGGTTTAAACAAAGAAAGTGTTATACATTGTGACAAAAAAATGTTACGGATGCTAAAAATGACAATGATTCATGCAAGTTAATGTGAAAATGTGCTTGAGATGTGTTAGGCTAATGATTCATATATGGATTAAGGATAACAAGATGCATGGATATGGCCTAGAATGCATGAGCAAGAGGTATCAAACTGTTAAGGATGAAATAAGGCATTTTGCACATCAAAAGGGCATTAAGGCATCCAAATCTTAAACTACCACAAGCAAAAGCCATAATAATGCATGATAATCCTTAGAGGGTGATGGAAACATGGGGAGCTTACTAAAATGATGAAAGTGCTAAGAAACAGAAAATTAAAGCGATAAAGTGAAAAGTTGTACCAACAAAACTTCACTTTCTAGCCAAATAATTGGAGCAGTAGAGATAGCTTGAATTTCCCTCTTTTCCTTGTTGTCAATAAGCAAGAAAAAAGGAAAAATGATAAGGTTTTGGTTCTGGAATGGATGAGGGTGATTTTTAGAATGTGTAATGGTTGGGAATAAATGTTTTAGGGCTATTTTTAGGTGCTAGGTAAAAAGCTATAGGATTTGGGTTTTTTGGTGTAGGAATATGTTTTTAGAAGTCTAAATAAGCTAGAATCTAACCCTTTTTAGCCAAGATAGAAATGTCTATTTATATCTAAATTTTGGAGACGAATTGAGGTGTTTTTGGCCATTTGTCAAGGGGGACAAAGTGATGTCAGAATGATGGCTATACGGTGGCTGTAGGGAGCAACTTGCTGCCAATGTGATGGGCATAGGGTGGCTATTTTAAATGTTAAAAATGATTTTCCAGCAAATAGGGTGGCTGATGGTGATATTGGCCAATAACTAGGGAAGAGTAGGGTGATTAAATAACATTAACCCATTTGATCTAATTTAGACTTAAAAAATGTTTTGATTAATTTAAAATTCTAAATTTGTAATTTGATATATGTTTTAATCTTTCCTGATGCAAAGAAATAGGTTAAAATCGAGTTTAGGATCCATGGTGGACGAGTCAAAAATGCCCAGCCTATGAAAATGGCTTGCATGTATCGATGCATTGCTTAATGTGTCGAAACAAATGGTCTAGAAACCTTGATGGTGTCGATACCATGAACATTATATCAATACAATGATCATTATATCGATACTATGAACCATTATATCGATACTATAAACCACTGCATCAATACATGTTGATATGTATCGATATATTTCTTTATAGAATGCATGTTTTGGTCTTGGCATGGCCTAGCATAGATACATGAGATCTTGTATTGATACGAGGCTCATGTATCGATACATCTACATGCTGTATTGATACAAATAGGGACATTTCAAATTTTTGGATCATTAGAGCATAGTATCGATACATGAGAACCATGTATCGATACATTCAAGTAAAATTATGAATTTTCTCATATATTTTGTCATCGAACATGGGTTCATGTGATGCCATATCTTTGTATTTACCTTTGATATGATCCTTAAGGCTCCTTGACCTCATTTTATGTTTATACTCCAAATTGCTCAAAGTTAGCCTAGATAAAATAAAATGTTTACAATTGGCACAGAGTCACATAGTAAGTTTATTTGTCAATGGCAATAATGCTTTGGTTCCATAAGAAAAACTTCTTTTTCCATCATTTTTTAAAGTTAAAGTACTTCTATCCATTAGGACAAACACGGGTTCACATAATAATCCTAATTCTTTTCATAATTGGGCAGCATAAACTCGTTCTGCTTACTAGGATAAATGACCTTGATGCTTTGGTTTGATAAATAGAGGTTTTCTTTTCTTTTTTAGAATTAAAGCTTGTTTCTCAATTGGGACAAACATAGATTAAAATAGTAATCTCTTTTCTTTTCATGATAGGGCACTATAAACTTATTCTTTGCATTAGGATAAATGACATTGATGTTTTGATTTCATAGGAATAGCTTCTCTTTCCATCATTTTTAGAGTTAAAGTTGATCTATCAATTAGGACAAATACAGATTCACATAATAATCTCCTTTCTTTTTATGATTGGGCACCATAAACTCATTCTCCTCATTGCGATTAATGGCATTGATGCTTGGTTTCATAACAAAAGCTTCTCTTTACATCATTTTTAGTGTTAAAGTTTATTTTTCAATTGGGAGAAGCATGGATTCAGGTAGTAATATCCCTTCTTTTTATGATTGGGCACCATAAACTCATCTTCACGTTGGGTTAAATGGCATTAATGCTTTGGTTTCATAAGAAAAGCTACCCTTTCCATCATTTTTAGTGTTAAAATTCATTTTTTAATTAGAAGAAGCATGGATTCACATAGCAATCTCCTTTTTTTTCGTGATTGTGCACCATAAACTCATCCCCACATTAGGTTAAATGGCATTAATGCTTTGGTTTCATAAGAAAAACTTCTCTTTCCATCATTTTTTAAAGTTAAAGTACTTTTATCCAATGGAATAAACACGGGTTCACATAATAATGTCCTTTCTATTCACTATTAGGCAGCATAAACTTGTTCTACTCATTGGGATAAATGACCTTGATGTTTTGGTTTCATACGAAAAGCTTCTCTCTCCATCATTTTTTAGAGTTAAAGTTCTTTTGTCATTTAGGATAAACATGGATTCAGATAGTAATATCTTTTCTTTTCATTATTGGGCACTATAAACTCATTTAATTTGTTGTGATAAATGACATTGATGCCTTGGTTTCATAAAGAAAGCTTCTCTTTCCATTAGTATTAGTGTTAAAGCTTAGTTGACAATTGGGATAAACATGGATTCAGATAGTAATCTCTTTTCCTTTCTTGATTAGGCACCATAGACTCATTCTTCTCGTTGGGATTAATGACATTGATGCTTTGGTTCTAAAAAAAGCTTTTCTTTCCATCATTTTTTAGAGTTAAAGTTCATTTGTCAATTGGGACAAACACTAATTCACATTGTAATCTTCTTTCTTTTCATGATTGGGCAGCATAAACTCATCCTCTTTATTGGGATAAATGACATTGATGCTTTGGTTTCAAAAGAAAAGCTTCTCTTTCCAACATTTTTAAAGTTTGTTTGTCAACTAGGACAAACATGGATTTACATTCATTCTTCTCATTGTGATAAATGACATTGATGCTTTGGTTTTATAAGAAAAGCTTCACTTTCCATCATTTTTAGTGTTAAAGTTCATTCATCAATTAGGCCAAAAATGCATTTGCATAGTAATCTCCTTTCTTTCATGATTGGCCACCAGAAACTCATTCTTCTCTTTAGGATAAATGAAATTGATGCTTTGGTTTCATAAGAAAAGCTTTACTTTCCATTATTTTTAGTGTTAAAGTTTATTTGTCAATTGGGACAAACACAGACTCGCATAGTAATCTATTTTTTTCATATAAACTCATTCTTGTCATTGGGATAAGTGACATCGATGCTTTGGTTTCATAGGAAAAGCTTATCTTTCCATCATTTTTAGTGTTAAAGTTCATTTATCAATTAGGACAAACACGGATTCACAGAGTAATCTCTTTTTTTTGCATGATTGGCCACCATAAACTCGTTCACTTCATTGGGATAAATGGCATTGATGCTTGGTTTCATAAGAAAAGCTTTTTTTTCCATTATTTTTAGGGTTGAAGTTCATTTGTCAATTAGGACAAACATAGATTCTAATAGTATCTTCTTTCTTTTCATCATAAATGACATTAATGCTTTAGTTTCATAAAGAAAACTTCTCTTTCAATCAGTTTTAGTATGAAAACTTATTTATCGATCGGGATAAACGTAGATTCAGATAGCAATCTCCTTTTTTTCCTTGATTGGGCACATACACTCATTCTTCTCGTTGGGATAAATGACATTGATGCTCTAGTTTCATAGGAAAAGCTTTTTTTTCCATTATTTTTTAGAGTTAATGTTCATTTGTCAATTGGGACAAATATAGATTCACATAGTAATCTTCTTTCTTTTCATGATTGGGCAGCATAAACTCATTCTCCTTATTGGGATAAATGACATTGATGCTTTGGTTTCAAAAAAAATCTTTTCTTTCTAACATTTTTAGAGCTAAAGTTCATTTGTCAACTGGGACAAACACGGATTCACATTCAATATCAATGACATTAATGCTTTGGTTTCATAAGAAAAGCTTCTCTTTCCATCATTTTTAGTGTTAAAGATTATTTGTCAATTAGGACAAACATAGATTTGCATAGTAATCTCTTTTTTTTTCATGATTGGCCACCAAAAACTCATTCTCATCATTGGGATACATGACATTGGTGCTTTGATTTCATAAGAAAAGCTTTACTTTCAATCATTTTTAGTGTTAAAGATTATTTGTCGATTGGGACAAACATGTATTTGCATACTAATCTCTTTTTTTTTCATGATTGGCCACCTAAACTTATTCTCATTATTGGGATAAATGACATTGATGCTTTGGTTTCATAAGAAAAGCTTCTCTTTTCATCATTTTTTATACTGAAGTTCATTCATCAATTAAAACAAACAAAGATTCTCATATTATCTTCTTTCTTTTCTTAATTGGGTATCATAAACTTGTTCTCCACTTTGAGATAAATGACATTAATGCTTTGGTTTCGTAAGAAAACCTTCTCTTTATATCCTTTTTTTAGAGTTAAAGTTCATCACCAAATTCGATAAACACGGATTTGCATAGTAATCAACTCACTCTCCTTGTTAGGATAAGTGACATTGATGCTTTGGTTTCATAAGAAAAGCTTTTTTCCTTCATTTTTTAGAGCTAAAGTTCATTTATCAATTAGGATAAACATGGATTGACACAGTACTCTTTTTTTTTCATGATTAGGCACCAAAATCTCATTCTCCTTATTAGGGTAAATGACATTGACGCTTTGGTTTCATAAGAAAAGCCTCTCCTTTCATCATTATTTAGAGTTAAAGTTCATTTGTCGATTGGGACAAACACGAATTCACATAGCAATCTCTTTTCTTTTCATGATTGGGCACCGCAAACATATTCTTCTCATTGGTATAAAGGACATTGATGCTTTGGTTTCATAAGAAGAGCTTCTCTTTTCATCATTTTTTAAAGTTAAAGTTTATTTGTCAATTGGGGTGAACATGAATTCATAAAAGCAGTCTCTTTTCTTTTCATGATTGAGCACCATAAATTCATTTTCCTCATTGTGACAAGTGACATTGATGCTTTGGTTTTATACGAAAAGCTTTTCTTACCATCATTTTTAGACGTATGTTTCATCTTATTTAGGACAAATATGAATTCATATAGTAACCACTTTTTTTTTTATGATTGGAGACCATAAAGTTATACTCCTCATTGGGATAAATGAAATTGATGCTTTGGTTTCGTAAAAAAGCTTCTCTTTCCATCATTTTTAGTGTTAAAGTTCATTTGTCAATAGGTACAAATATGGATTCACATAGTAATCTCCTTTCTTTTCTTGATTAGGCACCATAAACTTAATCTCCTAATTGGAACAAATGACATTGATTTTTTAGTTTCATAAGAAAACTTCCCTTTCTATCATTTTTTAAAAATTCATTTGTCAATAGGGACAAACAAGAATTCATGTTGTAATTTCCTTTCTTTTCATGATTGGGCACAATAAACTCATTCTCTGAATTAGGATAAATGATATTAATGCTTTGGTTTCATAAGAAAAGCTTGTCTTTCCATATTTTTTAGAGTTAAAGTTCATTTATCAATTGGGATAAACATGAATTCATATAGTAACCTCTTTTTTTTTTCGTGATTGGGCACCATAAACTTATTCACCTAATTGGGACAAACGACATTAATGCTTCAGTTTCATAAGAGAAGCTTTTTTTCCATCTTTGTTTAGAGTTAAAATTAATTTGTCAATTGGGACAATCACAGATTCATGTAGTAATCTCTTTTCTTTTCATCATTAGGATAAATGACATTGAAGCTTTGGTTTCATAAGAAAAGCTTCTCTTTCCATAATTTTTTAGAGTTAAAGTTCATTTGTCAATTGGGACAAACATGGATTCATAAAACAATCTTCTTTCTTTTCATGATTAGGCAACATAAACTCATTCTTCTCATTAGGACAAATGACATTGATGCTTTGGTTTTATAAGTAAAGCTTCTATTTCCATAAATTTTTAGAGTTAAAGTTCATTTATCAATTCGAACAAACATAGATTTACATAGTAATCTCTTTTTTTTCATGATTAGGTACCATAAACTCATTCTCTTTATTGGGAGAAATGACATTGATCCTTTGGTTTCAAAAGAAAAGCTTCTCTATCCATCATTTTTTAGAGTTAAAGTTTATTTGTCAATTGGAACAAGCATGGATTCATATAGTAATCTCTTTTCTTTTCATGATTAGGCACCGTAAACTCATTCTTCTTATCCGAATAAATGACAATGATGCTTTGGTTTCACAAGAAAAGCTTTTTTTTCCATCCCTTTTAGTGTTAAAGTTCATTTGTAAACTGGGACAAACATAAGTTCAAGTAGTAATCTCCATTCTTTTCATGATTAGGTGCCATAAACTCATTCCCCGCATTGGGATGAATGACATTGATGCTTTGGTTTCATAAGAAAAGCTTCTCTTTCAATCATTTTTAGAGTTAAAGTTCATTTGTCAATTGGGACAAACATGGATTCACCTACTAATTTTCTTTCTTTCATGATTGGGCACCATAAACTCATTCTCCTCATTGGTGTAAATGACATTGATGCTTTGGTTTCATTTAAAAAGCTTTTATTCCCAAAATATCTTAGAATCAAAATTTGTCTGCCAAGTAGGACAAATATAGATTCACATAATAATTTCGTTTATTTTCATGATTGGGCATTATAAACTCATTCCTCGCATTGGGATTAATGGCATTGATGCTTTGGTATCATACGAAAATCTTCTTTTTCCACCATTTTTTATAGCTAAAGCTCATTTATCAACTGGGAAAAACACAGATTCACATAGTAAACTCTTTTGTTTTCATTATTAAGCATTATAAACTCATTCTTCTTATTGGGATAACTGACATTGATGCTTTGCTTTCATAATAAAAACTTTTTTCCATTATTTTTTATGTTAAAGTTCATTTAACAATTGGGACAAATGCGGAATCATATAGTAACCTCCTCTCTGTTCATGGTTGGGCACCATGAACTCATTCTCTATATTAGGATAAATGACATTGAAGCTTTGGTTTCATAAGAAAAACTTCTCTTTCCATTATTTTTAGAGTTAAAATTCAATTATCATTTAGTACAAACACGGACTCATAAAATAACCCTTCTTTTTTTTCATAATTGGGTACTATAAATGCAATCTATTAATTAGGATAAATGACATTGATGCTTGGTTTCATGAGTAAAGCTTCTCTTTCCATTATTTTTTAGAGTAAAGTTTATTTTCAATTGGGACAAACATAGATTCACATAGTAATTTCTTTTCTTTTCATGATTGGGCACCATCAACTCATTCTCCTCATTGGGATAAATGACATCGATGCTTTGGTTTCATACGAAAAGCCTCTTTTTCCATCATTTTTTAGAGTTAAAGTTTAGTTGTTAATTAGGACAAACAAGGATTGACATAATAATCTCCTTTCTTTTCATGATTGGGCACCATAAATTCATTCTCCTCATTAGGACAAATGATATTAATGCTTTGGTTTCATAGGAAAAGCTTTTCATTCCATCAATTTTTAGAGTTAAAGTTCATTTTTCAAATGTGACAAACATGGATTCATGTAGTAATCTCGTTTCTTTTCATGATTAGGCACCATAAATTCATTCTCCTCATTAGGACAAATGAGATTGATGCTTTGGTTTCATAAAAAAAGCTTATCTTTCCATCATTTTTTATATTTAATGTTCATTTGTCAATTGGGACAAACATGTTTTCACATAGTAATCTCTATTCTTTTCATGATTGGGCACCATAAACTCATTCTCCAAATTGAGATAAATGACATTGATGATTTTCATTTAAAAAGCTTCTTTTTCGATCATTTTTAGAGTTGAAGTTCATTTGTCATTTGGGACAAACACTGATTTTCAAAGAAATCTCTTTTCTTTTCATGATTGGGCACCATAAGCTTATGCTCCTCTTTGGGATAAAGGACATTGATGCTTTTGTTTCATTTAAAAAGCTTTTGCTCCCATAATTTTTTCGAATCAAAGTTCATCTATCAATTAGGACAAAGATGGACTCACATAATAATCTTCTTTCTTTTCATGATTGGGCACCATAAACTTATTTCTCACATTAGGATAAATGGCATTGATACCTTGGTTTCATAAGAAAAGCTTTTTTTTTCCAATATTTTTTACAATTAGAGTTCATTAGTCAATTATGACAAACATGCATTCTTATAGTAATCTATTCTCTTTTTATGATGGGGCAGCATAAACTCTTTCTTCTCATTAAGACGAATGACCTTGATGCTTTGGTTTCATAAGAAAAGCTTCTCTTTTCATCCTTTTTTAGAGTTAAATTCTATTCGTCAATTGGGACAAATGCTGAATCACATAGCAATCTCTTTTTTTTTCTTGATTATGCCCCATAAACTCAATTTCCTTATTCGGATAAATGATATTAATGCTTTGGTACCATTTAAAAAGCTTTTGTTCCCATAATTTTCAGAATCAAAGTTCGTCTATCAACTAGAACAAAGATGGATTCACATAAACTCTTTTCTTTTCATGATTGGGCACATTAAACTATTTTTCGCATTGAGATCAATGACATTGATTGTTTGGTTTCATAAGAAAAGCTTTTCTTTCTTTTATTCTTAGAGTTAAAGTTTATCTGTCAATTAAAACAAATAGGGATGCACATAGTAATCTCTTTTCTTTTTATGATTAGGAACCATAAACTCAATCTCTTCATTGAGATAAATCACATTGATGCTTTGGTTTCATAAAAAAAGGTTCTCTTTCCTTTTTTTTAGAGCTAAAGTTCATTTGTCAATTGCTAAAAACATAATTTCAAATGGCAATCTCCATTCTTTTCTTGATTAGGCACCATAAACTTATTCTCCTCATTAGGATAAATGACATTGATGCTTTGGTTTTATAAGAAAGCTTATCTTTCTAACATTTTTAGTGTTAAAGTTCATTTGTCGCTTGGGATAAATATGGATTCACATAGTAGTCTCTTTTCTTTTTATGATTGGGCACCATAAACTTATTTTCTTCATCGGGATAAATGACATTGATGCTTTGGTTTCATAAGAAAAGCTTCTTTTTCCATCATTTTAGTGTTAAAGTTCATTTGTCAATTGGGACAAACACAGATTCAAATAGTAAAATCTTTTCCTTTCATGATTAGTTACATAAACTCATTCCCTGCATTAGGATAAATGAAATTGATGCTTTGGTTTCATAAGAAAAGCTTCTATTTTTATTATTTTCAATGTTAAAGTTCATTCATCAATTGGGACAAGCACGGATTCACATAAGAATCTCTTTTCTTTTCATGATTGGGCACCATAAACTCATTCTCCTTTTTGGTATAATTGACATTGTTGCTTTGCTTTCATTTAAAAAGTTTTTGTTCCCGTAATATCTTAGAATCGAAGTTTGCCTGTCTATTAGGACAAAAATGGATTCACAAAATAATCTTTTTCATTTTCATGATTGGGCATTATAAACTTATTCCCCGTATTGGGATAAATGGCATTGATGCTTTAGTTTTATAAGAAAAACTTATCTTTCCATCATTTTTTAAAGCTAAAGTTCATTTGTTAATGGGATAAACATGGATTCATATAGTAAACCCATTTATTTTCATGATTGCGCATAATAAACTGATTTTGCACATTTAGTGTTAAAGTTTATTGGTCAATTAGGACAAACATGGAATCACATAATAACCCCTTTTCTTTTCATAATTGGGCAGCATAAACTCATTCTCCGTACGGGGATAAATGACATTGATGCTTTGGTTTCATAAGAAAAGCTTCTCTTTCTATCATTTGTAGAGTTAAAATTCATTTATCATTTGGGACAAACATGGATTCACATAGCAACCTCCTTTTTTTTTATGATTGGGCACCATAAATGTATTCTCCTTATTTGGATAAATGACATTGATGCTTTGGTTTCATAAGAAAAACTTCTCTTTCCATCATTTTTTAGAGTTAAAGTTCATTTATCAGTTAGGATAAACAAAGATTAACATCGTAATCTCTTTCTTTTCATGATTGGGCACCATAAACTCATTCTCCTCATTAGGATAAATGACATTAATGCTTTGGTTTTGCAAGAAAAGCCTCTCTTTCCATCACTTTTTAGCCTTAAAATTCATTTGTCAAATGGGACAAACATGGATTCACATAGTAATCTCTTTTCTTTTCATGATTAGGTACCATAAATTCATTCTCCTCTTTAGGACAAATGAGATTGATACTTTGGTTTCACCATAAAAGCTTCTCTTTTAATCATTTTTTAGAGTTAAAGTTCATTTGTCAATTAGGGTAAACACGGATTCACATAGAAATCTCATTTCTTTTCATGATTGGGCACTATAAACTCATTCTCTTTATTGGTCTAATTGACATTAATGCTTTGGTTTCATTTAAAAAGCTTTTGTTCTCACAATATCTTAGAATCAAAGTTTGTCTGTAAATTAGGATAAAGATCGATTCACATAATACTCTCCTTTATTTACATGATTGGGCATTATCAACTCATTCCCTGTATTGGGATAAATGGCCTCGATGCTTTGGTTTCATAAAAAAAGCTTCTCTTTCCATCATTTTTTAAAGTTAAAGTGCATGTGTCAATTGGGACAAACACAGATTCATATAGTAATGTCCTTTCTTTTCATGATTGGGCCCTGTAAACTCATTCTCCTCATTGGGATAAATGACATTAATGCTTTGGTTTCATTTAAAAAGTTTCTCTTTTCAGCATTTTTAGAGTTAAAGTTCATTTGTCATTTAGGACAAACATGGATCCTTATAGTGATCTCCTTTCTTCTCATGATTGGGCACCATAAACTCATTCTCTTTATTAGGATAAATGACATTGATGCTTTGGTTTCATAAGAAAAGCTTCTTTTTTTCATCATTTTTTAGCGTTAAAGTTTATTTTTCATTTGGGATAAACATATATTCACATAGTAATATCCTTTTTTTTTCATGATTGGGCACCATAAACTCATTCTACTTAATGGGATAAATGATATTAATGCTTTGGTTTCATAAGAAAGTCTTTTCTTTCCACCATTTTTAGTGTTAAAATTTTTTTCAATTATGACAAACACGGATTCACATAGTAATCTTTTTTCTTTTCATGATTGGGCACCATAAACTTATTCTCTTCATTGGGAGGTTTCAAAAGAAAAGCTTCTTTTTCAATTGTTTTTATCATTAAAGCTCTTTTGTCAATTGGGAAAAACAAGGATTCATATTGTAATCTCTTTTATTTTCATGATTATGTACCACAAACACATTCTTCAATTAGGATAAATGACATTGATGCTTTGGTTTCATAAGAAAAGCTTCTCTTTCCATCATTTTTAATGTTAAAGTTCATTTGTCAATTGGGACAAATATGAATTCATATAGTAACCTCCTTTCTTTTCAAGATTAGGCACCAAAAACTCATTCTCCATGTCGGGATAAATGACGTTGATGCTTTGGTGTCATAAGAAAAATTTCTTTTTCCATCATTTTTAGGGTTAAAGTTTATTTGTCATTTAGGAAAAACATGGACTCATATAGTAATCCCTTTTTTTTTCCTAGTTGGGCACCAAAAACTCATTTTTCTCATTGGGATAAATGACATTGATGCTTGGTTTCATAAGAAAAGGTTTTCCTTCCTCCTTTTTTTAGAGTTAAAGTTTATTTATCAGTTGGGACAAACTCAGATTTATATAGTAATCTTCTTTCCTTTCATGATTGGGCACGATAAATTATTCTTCTTATTAGGACAAATGACATTGATTCTTTAGTTTCATAAGAAAAGCTTCCCTTTCCATCAATTTTTAGAGTTAAAGTTTATTTGTCAATTGCGACAAACACGGATTCACATAGTAATCTTTTTTCTTCTTATGATTGGGCACCATAAACTCATTCTCATTATTGGGATAAATGACATTGATGCTTTAGTATCATAAGAAAAGCTTCGTTTTCCATCATTTTTAGAGTTAAAGTTCATTTGTCATTTAGGACAAACATGGACTCATATAGTAATCCCCTTTTTTTTCACGATTGGGCACCATAAACTCATTTTTCTCATTGGGATAATGACATTGATGCTTTGGTTTCATAAGAAAAGCTTTTCCTTCCCACCCTTTTTAGAGTTCAAGTTCATTTATTAGTTGGAACAAACTCGATTCACATAGTAATCTCTTTTTTTTTCATGATTGGGCATCATAAACTCATTCTCCTCATTAGGACAAATGATATTGATTCTTCAATTTCATAAGAAAAGCTTCTTTTTCCATTATTTTTTAGAGTTAAAGTTCATTTTTCAATTGGGACAAACACGGATTCACATAGTAATCTCATTTCTTCTCATGATTTGGCACCATAAAGTGATTCACCTTATTGGGATAAATGACATTGATGCTTTAGTCTCCTAAGGAAAGCTTTTTTTCCCCCATTTTCATTATTAAAGTTCATTTGTCAATTGGCGTAAACATGGATTCACATAATAATCACATTTCTTTTCATAATTAGGCACCATAAACTCATTCTTTCCACCATATTTTAGAATTAATGTTCTTTTCTCAGTTAGGACAAACACAGATTCAGATGGTAACCTCCTTTATTTTCATTATTAAGTGCCATAAACTTTTTCCCCATGTTAAGATAAATGGTATTGATGCTTTAGTTTCATAAGAAAAGCTTCTCTTTTTATCAATTTTAGAGTTAAAGTTTATCTATCAATTAGGATAAAGGCGAATTCACATAATAATTTTTTTTCTTTTCAAGATTGGGCATCATAAACTCATTCTCTTTGTTGGGGTAAATGACAATGATGCTTTGGTTTCGTTTAAAAAGCTTTTATCCTTATAATTTCTTGGAATCAAAGTTTATCTGTCAATTAGGATAAAGATGAATTCACATATTAATCTAATAATTGGGTGCCATGAACTCATGCCCCATATTAGGATAAATGCCATTATGCTTTGGTTTCATAAGAAAAGCTTTTCTTTCCATCATTTTTTAGAGTTAAAGTTAATTTATCAATTAAGACAAACATGGATTCATATAGCAATCTCCTTTCTTTTCATGACTGGGCACTAAAAACTCATGCTCCTTAATGGGATAAATGACATTAAAGATTTGGTTTCATAAGAAAAGCTTCTTTTTCCAACATTTTTACTATTAAAGTTCATTTGTCAATTAGGAGAAACACAGATTCATATAGTAATCTCTTTTCTTTTCTTAATTGGGTACCATAAACCCATTCTCCTTTTTAGGATAAATAACATTGATACTTTAAATTCATCAGAAAAGCTCTCTTTCCATTATTTTTAGAGTTAAGGTTCATTTATCATTTGGGACAAACACGGATTCACATTGTAACCTCCTTTCATTTCACGATTGGGCACCATAAACTCACTCTCCTTATTGGGTTAAATGACATTGAGGCTTTGATTTTACAAGAAAAGCTTTTCTTTTCATCATTCCTTAAAGTTAAAGTTCATTTATCAATTGGGACAAACATGGATTCATATAATGATCTCCTTTCCTTTCATGATCATGCATCATTAACTCATTCTTCTCATTAGGATAAAATGACATTGATTGTTTGGCTTCATAAGAAAACCTTCACTTTTTAGAGCTAATGTTCATTTGTCAATTAGGACAAACGCAGATTCACATAGTAATTTCCTTTCTTTTCATGATTGGGCACCATAAACTTATTCTCTTCATTAGGATAAATGACATTAATGCTTTAGTTTCATAAGAAAAACTTTTTTTCCATCATTTTTAATGTTAAAGCTCATTTGTCAATTAGGACAAACACCGATTAACAATGTAATCTCTTTTCTTTTCATGGCTAGGCACAATAAACTTATTCTTCTCAATAGGATAAATGACATTAAAGCTTCATTTTCATAAGAGAAGCTTCTCTTTCAATCATTTTTGGTGTGAAAGTTCATTTGTCAATTGGGATAAACACAATTCATATAGTAACCTCATTTCTTTTCATGATTGGGCACCATAAACTCGTTCTCCGCATTGGTGTAAATGACATTGATGCTTTGCTTTCATATGAAAAGCTTTTTCTCCATCTTTTCTTAGTGTCCAAGTTCATTTATCATTTGGGCAAGCATGGATTCACATGGTAATCTCCTATATTTTCATGATTGGGCACCATAAACTCACTCTCCTCATTGGGATAAATGACATTGATGCTTTGGTTATAAAAGAAAAGCTTCTCTTTCCAGATTTTTTAGAGTTAAAGTTTATTTATGCATAGTAATCTTCTTTATTTTCATGATTGAGCACCATAAACTCACTCTCCTCATTGGGACAAATGACATTGATGCTTTAGGTTCATAAGAAAAGTTTCTGTTTCCATTATTCTTTAGAGTTAAAGTTCATTTGTCAATCGGAACAAACACTGATTTACATAGTAATCTTCTTTCTTTTCATGATTGGGCACCATAAACTCATTCTCCTCATTGGGATAAATGACATTGATGCTTTGGCTTCATTTAAAAAGCTTTAGTTCCTATTATTTTTTAGAACCAAAGTTCATCTGTCAATTAGGACAAAAGTGTATTCACATAATAATCACTTTTTTTTTCATGATTGGGCACCATAAACTCATTCCTCGCATTGGTATAAATGGCATTGTTGCTTTGGTTTCACAAAAAAAACTTATTTTTCCATCACTTTTAGAGTTAAAAGTTTAGTTGTCCATTGGGACAAACATGGGCTCACATTGTAATCTCTATTCTTTTCTTCATTGGGCACCATAAATTCATTCTACTCATTAGGATAAATAACATTGACATTTGGTTTTATAAGAAAAGCTTCCCTTTCCATCGTTTTTAGTGTTAAAGTTTGTTTGTCAATTGGGACAAGCACGGATGCACATAATAACCTACCTTTTTTTCATGATCGGGCATCGTAAACTCATTCTCTACAATGGATAAATGACATTGATGCTTTGGTTTTATAAGAAAAGCTTATTTTCGATCATTTTTAAAGTTAAAATTCATTTGTCATTTGGGACAAACATAGATTCACATAGTAATCTTCATTCTTTTCATGACTAGGCACTATAAACTCATTCTCCACATTGGGATAAATGATATTGATGTTCAGGTTTCATAAGAAAAACTTCTATTTTTATCATTTTTAGAGCTAAAGCTCATCTGTCAGTTGGGACAAACTCAGATTCACATAGTAATCTTCTTTCTTTTTTTGATTGGGCACCAAAAACTTATTCTCCTCATTAGGATAAATGACATTAATGCTTTGGTTTCATTTAAAAAGCTTTTGTCCCCATAATTTCTTAGAATCTAGGTTCATTTATCAATTAGGATAAATATGGATTCACGTAACAATCTCCTTTATTTTGATGTTTGGGTGCCATAAGCTCATCCCCTGCATTGGGATAAATGGCACTAATGCTTTGGTTTCATAAGAAAAGCTTCTCTTTCCATCAATTTTTAAAGTTAAAGTTCATTTATCAATTAGGACAAACAAGGATTGACATAGTAATCGCTTTTGTTTTCGTGATTAGGCCCCATAAACTCATTCCCCTCATTAGGATAAATGACATTGATATTTTTGTTTAATTTAAAAATCTTTTGTTCCAACAATTTTTTAGAATCAACATTCGCTTGTCAATTCAGACAAAGATGGATTCACATGAATCTCTTTTCATTCATCATTGGGCACCATAATGTCATTACGCGCATTGAGATAAATGGCATTGATGCTTTGGTTTCATAAGAAAAGCTTCTCTTTTCATCAATTTTTAGAGTTAAAGTTCATTTGTCAATTGCGACAAACATAAATTCACATAGTAATCTCCTTTCTTTTCAAGATTGGGCACCATAAACTCTTTCTCCTCATTCGAACAAATGATATTGAAGCTTTGGTTTCATAAGAAAAGCTTTTCTTACCTTAATTTTTTAGAGTTAAAGTTTATTTTTCAATTGAGATAAACACGGGTTCACATAGTGATCTCTTTTCTTTTCATGATTGGGCACCATAAACTCATTTTTATCGTTGGGACAAATGATGTTTATGCTTTGGTTTCGTAAGAAAAGCTTCTACTTCCACCATTTTTTAGAGTTAAAGTCCATTTGTCAACTAGGGCAAACACAGGTTCGTAAAGTAATCTCCTTTCTTTTAATTAGTGGGCACCATAAACTCATTTTTCTTATTGGGATAAATGACACTGATGCTTTGGTTTCATAAGAAAAACTTTTCCTTGCATCATTTTTAGTGTAAAAGTTTATTTGTCAATTAAGATAGACACAAATTCAGATAGTAATCTCCTTTTTTTACAGGATTGTGGACCATAAACTCTTTCTCCTTATTGTTAAAAATGATATTGAAGCTTTGGTTTTATAAGAAAAGCTTCTGTTTCCATCATTTTTTAGAGTTAAAGCTCATCTATCAATTGGGATAACACAGTTTCATATAGTACTCTCCTTTTTTTCGTGATTGGGCACCATAAACTCATTCTCTTCATTGGGCCAAATGACGTTGATGCCTTGGTTTTGTAAAGAAAGCTTCTATTTCCATCATTTTTTAGAGTTAAAGTCCATTTGTCAACTGGGACAAATGCAGATTCACAAAGTAGTCTCCTTTGTTTTCATGATTGGGCACGATAAACTCGTTCTCCTCATTGGGATAAACAACATTGATGCTTTGCTTTCACAAGTAAAACTTCTTTTTCCTTCATTTTTAGTTTAAAAGTTTATTTACCAATTGGGACAAACACGGATTTAGGCAGTAATTTCCTTTCTTCACATGATTGGGCACCATAAGCTCATTCTCCTAATTGGGATAAATGACTTTGATGCTTTGGTTTCATAAGAAAAACTTTTCTTTCCATCATTTTTAATGTTGAAGTTCATTTATCAATTGGGACAGAAACGGATTCACATAGTAATGTCCTTTCTTTTCATGATTGGGCACCATAAACTCATTCTCCTTGTTGGGATAAATGACATTGATGTTTTGGCTTCATAAGAAAAACTTCTCTTTCTATTATTTTTAGTGTTAAAGTTCATTTGTCAATTGGGACAAACATGGATCTACATAGTTATCTCATTTCTTTTCATGATTGGGTAACATAAACTCATTCTCCTTATTGGGATAAATTACATTGAGGCTTTGATTTCATAAGAAAAATTTTATTTTCCATTATTTTTAGTGTTAAAGTTCATTTGTCAATTGGGACATACACGGATTTAGATAGTAATCTCCTTTCTTCCTATGATTAGGCACTATGAACTCATTTTCCTAATTGGGATAAATGACTTTGATGCTTTGGTTTCATAAGGAAAAACTTCTCTTTTTACAATTTTTAGTGTTTAAATTCATTTTAAATTGGGGAAAACATGGATCACAAATTAATCTCCTTTACTTTCATGATTGGGCACCATAGACCCATTCCTCGCGTTGGGATAAAAGGCATTGATGCTCTGGTTACATGAGGAAAGCTTCTTTTTTCCATTTTTTTTAGTGTTAAACTTTATTTGTCAACAGAGACAAACATGCTCTGACCTCACATAGGCTTGTATCAAGGCACAAACACATTTTACATCTTTACCATCCTTTCACAATAATGTTTTTGCCAAAATTAATAAAAAATGCTTACTCGTTTTCTTAAACGTAAAGTTTTGTCAAATTAATTTTTTCTAACTTGAGTTCTTTAAAGAATGTCAAATATGTCACTTTCTGGATACTCTAATCCTGACCTTCCGAGGGGATACTCCAACCTACTTTTCAAAATTATCAAGATTTAGAAATCCTCCTTTATCAAGACTATTCATCATCCACAGGGATACTCTAACCCCATCTTTCTGAAAGGACACTCCAACCCTGTCTTTCAACTGCACTTAAATTTTTTTCCTTCCTGGATCTCCATGAATATGTCAAACAAACCTCATTTAATCATGGAACCCAGATGCATTTCAAAGATTGTCGATTTGGTTATTCCCAGATAATCGATAACAATTGCGAGATAAATTCCAATAGTCCACCTATTTTCTTTATCATTGCATTAATGATTCATGTTATATTACTTCATTTGTTGCCTTACTAACTGATTCCTTTATGATGATTATTGGCATTCATGTTTCAAAACATTTGAAATAAAATTAAAGGTAATGTTTTACGTTAGTATCTCTGTAATGCCCAAAGTAGAACAATCCATTTTCAAAGTAAAATCCAAAGGTCATTTTATTAAATATCTCTATATTCCCTGTCTCTTTAGGGTGTATATGAGATTAAACCTTTTTTCATTAAAATCTAGATTTCTATTTCTATAAGATTCATGTATTAGAAAGGGTTATATTGAAATAATGATGAGCTAAGATCGAAAGAATCGAAACCAAGATAAGACATAGCTAGTAAGGTACCAATTTCGGGCATTGTGAAAAGGTTATACCTCTTTGCACGTAACCAACTCTCAAACCTAAATGGTGAATCTTTGCATTACGCAGACCATGAGATCGATGGTTTGAGTTTTGTAACTTGAAACATAGGCTTCACTAGGTATCCGATCATGCCTAGCCCAAAATGATTGATGGTGACTCCAAGCATTGACCATTTCGTGGTGGTCATCCGAGACCAATAAGATGAGCGATTCATCTTATGGTCCCTTTCACTGTATCATAAGTCGAGAATCTATACATTCTCATTCTCATCACATCGCCAAAGAAAAGTCTCGATTCAAAAGGCAATTTCAAGTTAGGAAAATATTTTAAGTCGTACGCACTCATAGATCCATGAAGATCCACCCCAGGGTATGTTGCGATAGCTTGGCAACTCCACTAGGGATAGTAGAGAGAGTTAGGCCAATAGCTAGCCGTGTCTTATTAGGTTCTTGATTTCTTTGATCTTCAGTCATTATTTCACTATGACCCTTTCTTTGTTTTGTTAACTAATCTTTCGTTTGACATATTATCAGCATTGTTTTATTTTCAAATAATCATCACTTTAACAAAAATGGTACGATGAAAGTAAGCAAAAAGGTCTGATCATTTCCCCATCACACATCGCATACTAGCATGTGCATTAGTGTCTCGCCAAACTCCATGCCATGGTTACAACTCAATCATTAGGATGGAGTGAGCTAACCGCCTTCGTGAGTAACCCTCCGCATAGGCATGGCAATAACTTTTTGAATGTAAATTACCTATGTCTCTTATGAGTAACCCTCCGTATTTTCATAGGGACATACATCCAATGGATCAAACCCATTTCGCCAAACTCGTGATGGGTCTAGGATCAGGGTCCCTAACTGTCCTTACCAGATGGAGGAGTAATTCAGATACCTATTTAAGTGTCAACTCAAAACCTCATATAGTAAGCCCTACAAGCTAAACCATGTCCAACCATACCGAAACATTGCTAGAATACCCAAAGAATAAGGTCACTTAGGGAAACATTCCTAACCTTTACTCTTAATTATCATAATTATGTAGATGACAATGAGTATATAATTGTCACCCTCATATGCATTTTTATCATTTATCAAGGCATGTCATTGTCCCACCCAAACGATGGCTAACCTTTGTAAATAAGTGATAATAAACAAAAAAAAAAACTATCGTTCACAATGTCTATACTATAACATGTTATGCTGTCTAAGTCATGGCTTAACGCATATCCGCACAAGTAGTGATAAATGAATATTACTACAGGTTGATTATTTTTCTATTAAAATAAGGTATTGCTTCACCTCATGAAGGGCAGATTACATCTTGGCATGTTGACACACTGCCCATTTCTTATCACACCACTTTGGTTAAGACATGTTATGAATATTTTTCTTTAATGTTCTTAAATTCTTTAATTTCGTACATTTGTCTCTTATACAATTCACTAACTCGTTTCCCTTTGTTGGTGTTCTGGCGCATGCATCATCTCATCATAATTATCATGTCCATCATCGTTTTGGGACAATTGCTTTGGTTTTGGAATCAGTAAGGAACCATTTTGTGGCTCTATGAAAAATGTTATCGATAAAGTTGTTCTAGGATTTAATTGTCTCCAATGCATATGCATATTTACTTCCACCGTTCTTATAGTTGCATCAATGATTCATTATCTTACCTTATCATTGCATCATAAACACTCATCAATAAATGCATTTTTAAGTAAAAGTCTAATACAGGAATTGGGCCATAAAAGTGTAAGGGACTCTGGGGTTAATTAAGAAAATGGAACCTATCATCCTGCATCACTACAACATGTGATGACATAAACAAATCATGGAGAATGATCATGAAGCTCGTATTGAGCAACTTAAGCTAATGCTTAAGGAATCAAAAGACCAGATGGTCCATCAGCAAAGTGAAATGTAAACTCAGATGTTAAGACTTATGGAGTTAATGATAGCCTCTATGAAAGAAAAAGGTCGAGACAGCACTATTGAAACAAGGAATAATCCCCGCAATGGTGAAAGTCCCTTTGTCAATAATCCAGAACTTGCCAAAGGGGAAATTAGACAAGAAAAATGGCCCGCTCCTACACTTGTCACTCAGGCTCTACCAATCATCTACCTAAATCCTATTGCGGTAGGTCAATTCATTCCCAGCACTTAAAGGGTGAATGTAGGAGTTTCATTGTCACATCCGATAGCCCTTGACCATGAGGAACCGAAGAAAACAAAAGATCAAAAGTCCACCGTGACTACAAATGAAGTGAACAAATTTTAGCTATTGGAAAAATGCATCCAAGCTATCAAGGGGAGTGACAAGTTTGAAGCTCTTGATGCTCAATCCTTGTCTTTGGTGTCCAACCTTATCATTCCCCCAAAATTCAAAGTCTTAGAGTTTGAAAAGCTTAATGGAACCACTGACCCTTTTGTCTATGTCTGAATGTACCTATGAAAGATGGCCAGGTATAAGAAAGATGAAAATCTCCTTACCCATTGCTTCCAGCATAGCCTTATTGGGGTAGTAGCTCGATGGTATATCAAGCTGGACAATGTGAAAATCCAATTATGGGTTGACTTGGCTAAGGCCTTTCTAAATCAATACCAGCACATGTCAGATTAGGCATTGGATCGATTTTCCCTAATGAATTTTGAGAAGAAATCCACTGAAAGTTTCAGGCAATACTCTTAAAGGTAGAGAAAAAAAGTAGCCTAAGTCCAGCCTCCCCTTATAGAAAAAGAGATGACAATCACTTTCATTCATACCCTAGTGCTCCTTCTTATGAGAAGCTCATAGGAAATGGGACCCAGAATTCGCAGACTTAGTTTTCTTTGGAGAAATGATTGACGTAGCCATCAAGAATGGTAGAATGTCTGCTAAGGAAATGGCTAGATCAAGTAAAAGGCCTACTGCCAATAAGAAGAAGGAAGAAGAGGCCAACGCCATAAATTATGTTAACTCATCTCAGCCAAGATAGTGTAAAGCACCTAACCCTCGATATTCAAGAATGCCACATTCTTAACACATCATAATATCCTTACACTAATCTATGCCATAACTTATAACCCATCACTTGCAATCCCATCAAACCCACCATAAAGCTGCCTTTCATAAGTCCACCAAAATACCAATCGAACAACCAATAATGCACTCGGTAATCATGGTGCAAATCAATGAAGACAACATTTTGATCCTATCCCTATAACCTATAAGGAGCTCTACCTAACCTTGCTCTAAAATCACTTAGTGGCTCTGATCTATGTCCTAGAAAAGAAGCTGCCATACTTGCCATGGTACAACCCTATCGCCTACTATGAATACCATGCTGAGATAGTAGGGCATGACATTGAAAATTGCATTATTTCAAATGAAACGTGCAAAGTCTAATCAACTTAAAAGTCTTGCAGTTCAGGACAAAGCAGGGAGCAAATGTTGTTGCCAACCCTTGACCAAACCATACAGAGCTAGCTGCAAACATGATTGATACCGAGCCATAGCATTTATGTCTTCCCACCAAGACCTGACTTTGATGATGGGTTATGATAGAAGCCCTCGCACTTTTTTTGCCCTTTTTATGTAGTGTTAAGAAATGAAAACCTACAAATCCAAAGGCAGTTAGGTGTCCCATGTAAGGGGCATCTTTACCGGACATTATCAAAGAAATGACTTTTGCATATATTATTCCATTTTATGTCTCCATCACTCTTCAATTCTTGGTCTTAATTACTCTTTTGCCTCCATTCTTATCCGAATCCTTAGATTGTGTGTGTCTTTTGCAATTCCTATTTTTCACCCTTTCAAGTGTCTTGACTATAGTGACATGGATGTGTTTGATGGGTCTTTGAAGATCAATTTCAAACGATTAATTTGCACTAGTGAAGTTGATTCTGAAAAAGGTTTTGAAGAAAGCTCTGCATCACCAAACCTAGTATAGTTCAAGATCCAGCATCATAATTCTATCCTTGTTGCCCAAAGATGAATGGGACAATTAAGGCGGCTAATAAAAACATTAAAAGAATAGTTACGAAAATGGTTAAGATATACAAAGACTGGCATGAGAAGCTATCCTTTGCACTTTATGCCTATCAGACCTTAGTTCAAACTTCCATGAGTGCTACCCCATTCTCTTTTGTCTATGGGATGAAAGCTACATTGCCCATCGAAGTCAAAATCCTTTTTCTCAGAGTCTTGATGGAAACCAAACTTGGAAAGGCTGAATAGGTCCAGAATAGATATGATCAACTCAATCTCATCAAGGTATAATGCATAAAAGCCATCTGCCATGGTCAAACACATCAAAGACTCATGATTCAAGCCCACAACAATTTTACTTACGTGAATTAGTATTAAAAAAGATACTCCCAATTCATAAAGATGCATAGGGCAAGTGGACCCCTAATTAGGAAAGACTATATGTCATTAGGCAAGCCTTCTCCAGAGAGGCCTTAATCTTGTCAAAAATGAACAACAATGTCTTGCCCAACCCAGTTAACTCAAATTCTGTCAAGAAATATTACACGTAAAGGGTGAAAACCTGAAAAGGCATCCTTCAAAAAAGAGGAAAAAAGCAAAAAAAACACAAAAAAAAGTAAAATAAAAAAAGAAAGAGGAAAACAAAAAAGGGTATAGATGAAAATCCAAAAAAAATATCTGGGCAACCAAACCAATTATAGTTGAAAACCTACAAAGGCAACTTGAGAAGATCAATTTTAATAGGACATGAACTGAAAGTACCTACAGGACAATGCAAAGCGATCCTAGAGATCTTCTGAAGATCAGCTTATGCTAGGCACTTTCATTGTTCGAGAAAGATTTTGATAAGCACCTAAAGAGCATTTATTTCATGATTGTCAGAGGCATCTTTCACCCAAAAGATCATCTTTTTCATGACCCTTTCAATTCTTATCAAATATTATTTTGAGTTATGTCTGTCTGTTGTCATGAATAAATATTGCCTTATTTCTTTTAACCCTTGTACAATTCACATCGCACCTGTCATTTAACTGATAATGTTTGATAATTAACTTTACACATTAGGACATCTTGACATTACATCAAAAGGAAAAAAAAGCACAAAAAAGTTTATTCACGCCCTAATCATCAAGATCATGCATTTATCACATCTAAACACCCGCTCGGCATAACCATTCACCAAACCATTTCTTGCTTTCATAAGCTACATCTCAAGAAAAACCATTTTAGGCTAACTAAAAATTGACCCATGCTTTCTATCAGAATCCTATCAGAGACATCAACCTAATCAGTCGAATAGTCTCTAAATTATTGATAATGCCTTTTATTTGTCAGGAAAATGATTGAGCCTCCTGAATCAAGAAATGCAATAGCCCAAGTTCTTGAGACTAAATTTATGGCCATATCCCCAATAGAGCTAGGACAACCTATAATCCTCAGCGAGATTAGGAAAATTTTCATCTATAGTTGTAACAAAAATGAATCGTCGTCCCTTTGAGAGTTTTAATGATGTACAAGGAGAACGACAGTTATCTCCCATATTAGACTTCACATCATGCAATCATGATAGCATTTCACGTCATGCACTCATATTACCATCATACATCATTTTTACAATATCATTTCAAGCTAGGTCTGCTGAACCTCTAAGGAATTCTTGGTAAGAACTTTAAGCTTAGTAAAGCAAGTGCCATTTAGTTAAGTTTCTTTTCTTCTTATCACCTTATGTCAAAACCTTTATCATCAAGCAACGACTGTCAAAGTGCCAGTGTCAAGAAATTTTTGTCCAAAACTATCGTCAAAAACTTTTGTCGAGAGCATTCGTTTAAAGCTTTGTCAAGAATTTCTTCAAGAACTAGTGGCAAGATGCTTTCATCAGGAAATTTTGTCATAAACCTTTGTTAAGAAAAGTTAGTATTTGAAGGTTTATCAAAAAATGTTGTCAGGACCCCTAAAAAAGCCCATAAATTAGTGGCACCCTTTTAAAGCCCATAAGTCAGTGGCACTCCTGAAAAGCCTATAAGTTAGTGGCACCATTTTAAAAAGCCCACAAGTTAGTGGCACTCATTTAAAGCCCATAAGTTGTGGCACCTCTCTCAAAGCTCGTAAGTTAGTGGCACCTTTTAAAGCTTATAAGTCAGTGGTAACCCTTTTAAAGCCTAAAAGTCAGTGGCACCCTTTAAAGCCTGTAAGTCGTGGCATCCTTTTCAAAAGCCCATAAGTGAGTGGCACCTTTTAAAAGCGCATAAATTATGGCACCCTTTTTAAAGCCCACAAGTTAGTGGCACCCTTTTAAAGCCTGCACGAGCTGGCAACACCTGAGTTAAAGCCCACACAAGCTGGTGACACCTAAGTCTAAGTCAAAGCTCTCACAAGTTGGTGGCACCCATGTTAAAGCCCACAAGAGCTGGTGGCACCCAAGTTTAAGTCAAAACTCACATGAGCTGGCAGCATCTGAGTCAAAACCCACATAAGCTGATGGCACTAAGTTTAAGTCAAAGCCTGTACAAGCTGGCGGCACTCTTGTAAAGCCTACAAGTCATGGCACCTTTTTTGAAGTCCTCAACTCATTCATCTCATTGGGATAAATGACATTGATGCTTTGGGTTCATAAGAAAATATTCTTTTTTAATCATTTTTAGTGTTAAAGTTCATTTCTTAATTAGGACAAACACTGATTCACATAGTAATCTCTTTTTTTTTCATGATTGGGCCTAACAAACTCATTCTTCAGATTAGGATAAATGATAATGATCTTTGGTTTCATAGGAAAAGCTTCTCCTTCCATCATGTTTCAGAGTTAAAGTTCATTTGTTAAGTAGGATGAACATGGATCCATATCATAATCCTCTTTTTTTCAGGCTTGCGCACCATAAACTCATTCTACTCATTGGGATAAATAACATTAATGCTTCGATTTCATAAGAAAAGCTTCTATTTCCATCAGTTTTTAAAGTTGAAGTTCATTTGTCAATTAAGATAAACCCAAATTTTGATAGTAATCTCTTTTTTTTCCTTGATTGGGCACCATAAACTCATTCTCCTCATTTTGACAAATGACGTTGATGCTTTTGTCATAAGAAAAGCTTCTATTTCCATAAATTTTTTAGTGTTAAAGTTTATTTTTTACTTGGGAGAAACATAGATTCATATAGTAATCTCTCATCTTTTCATTATTGTGCACCATAAGCTCATTCTCCTCATTGTGATAACTAGCATTGATGCTTTGGTTTCGTAAGAAAAGCTTCTCTTTCCATCATTTTTAGTGATAATGTTCATTTATTAATTATGACGTACATAGGTTCATAGAGTAATCTCCTTCTTTTTCATGATTAGGCATAATAAACTCATTCTCCTTATTGAGATAAATGGCATTGAGTCTTTGGTTTCATAAGAAAAAGCTTCTGTTTCCATCATTTCTTAGGGTTAAAGTTCATTTATTAATTGGGACAAACACGGATTCATAAAGTAATCTCCTTCCTTTTCATGACTAGGTACCATAAACTCATTCTCCTCATTGGGACAAATGACATTGATGCTTTAATTTCAAAAGAAAAGCTTCTCTTTCCATCATTTTTTAAAGTTAAAATTCATTTGTCAGTTGCAATGAACACAGATTCACATAGTGATCCTCTTTCTTTTCATTGTTTGGGCTGCACAAACTCACTTTTCTCAGTGGGATAAATGACATTAATGCTTTGGTTCCATAAAAAAAGCTTCTATGTCCATCATTTTTAGTGATAATGTTCACTTGTCAATTATGACAACACAGATTCATAGAGTAATCTCCTTCTTTTTCATGATTAGGCTCTATAAACTCATTCTACTTATTGAGATAAATGACACTGATGCTTTAGTTACATAAGAAAAGCTTCTCTTTTCATCATTTTTTAGAGTTAAAGTTCATTTGTCAATTGGGATAAACATGGATTCACATAGTAATCTCCTTTCTTTTCATGATTGGCCATCATAAACTCATCCTCATCGTTAGGATAATTGACTTGATGTTTTGGTTTCATTAGAAAAGCTTCTCTTTCCATTATTTTTTTAAGTTAAAGTTTATTTGTCCTATTAGGACAAACACGAATTCATATAGTAATCTCTTTTCTTTTCATGATTGGGCACCATAAACTCATTCTCCTCATTGGGATAAATGGCATTGATGCTTTGGTTTCACAAGAAAAGCTTCTCTTTCCATCTTTTTAAGTGTGAATGTTCATTTGTTAATTATGACAAACACGGATTCATCGAGTAATCTTTTTCTTTTTCATGATTTGGCATCAATAAGTTATTCTTCTTATTGAGATAAATGACATTGAGTCTTTGGTTTCAAAAGAAAAGCTTCTCTTTCCATCATTTCTTAGAGTTAAAGCTCATTTGTCAATTAGGACAAACACGGATTCACTTAGTAATCTCTTTTCTTTTCATGACTGGGCACTATAAACTCATTCTCCTCATTGGGACAAATGACATTGATGCTTTGATTCCAAATGAAAAGCTTCTCTTTCCATCATTTTTTAGAGTTAAAGTTCATTTGTCAGTTGTGATAAACATGGATTCAGATTGTAATCCCTTTTCTTTCCATGATTGGGTAGCATAAACTCATTCTCTTCGATGGGATAAATGACATTGATGCTTTGGTTTCATATGAAAAGCTTCTTTTTCTATCATTTTTAGAGTTAAAGTTCATTTGTCAATTGGGACAAACATAGCTTCACATAGTAATCTCTTTTCTTTTCATGATTGGGCACCATAAACTCATTCTCCTCCTTGGGATAAATGACATTGTTGCTTTGGTTTTATAAGAAGAGCTTCTCTTTTTCCATCATTTTTTTGAGTTTAAGCTCAATTGTTAATTGAAACAAACATGCATTCACATAGTAGTATTATTTCCTTTCATGATGGGGCACACAAACTCATTTTCCTTATTAGGATAAATAACATTTATGCTTTTTTTTCACAAGAAAAGCTTTTCTTTCCATTAGTTTTTAGAGTTAAAGTTCATTAGTCAATTGGGACAAACTCGAATTCCCAGAGCAATCTTCTTTCTTTTCATGATTGGGCACCATAAACCCATTCTTTTCCTTGGGATAAATGATATTTATGCTTTGGTTTCATAATAAAAGTTTATATTTCCATAATTATTTTAGTGTTAAAGTTTATCTGTCAGTTAAAAGAAACACGGATTCATATAGTAATCTCTCTTCTATTCATGATTGGGCACCATAAACTCATTCTCTTCATTGTGATAACTGGCATTAATTCTTTGGTTTCATAAGAAAAGCTTCTCTTTCCATCATTTTTAGTGATAATGGTCATTTGTCAATTATCACAATAATAAATTCACAAAGTAATCTCCTTCCTTTTCATGATTAGGCACTATAAACTCATTCTTTTTATTGAGATAAATGACATTGAGTCTTTGGTTTCATAAGAAAAGCTTTTGTTTCCATCATTTCTTAGAGTTAAAGTTTATTTTTTAATTGGGACAAACATGGATTCACATGGTAATCTCTTTTCTTTTCATGACTGGGCACCATAAACTTTTTCTCCTCGTTGGGAAAAATGACGTTGATGCTTTGATTCTATAAGAAAAGCTTTTCTTTCCACCATTTTTTAGAGTTAAAGTTCATTTGTCAGTTGCGATGAACCTGGATTCATATAGTAATCCCCTTTCTTTCCACGATTGGGCAGCATAAACTCACTCTCCTCAGTAGGATAAATGATATTGATGCTTTTGTTTCATAAGAAAAGCTTTTTTTTCCATCATTTTTAGAGTTAAAGTTCATTTTTTAATTAAGATAAATACGGATTCACGTAGTAATCTCCTTTCTTTTCATGGTTGGGCACCATAAACTCTTTCTCCTCATTAGGATAAATCACATTATTGATTTGGTTTCATAAGAAAAGCTTATCTTTTTCCATCATTTTTTTGAGTTTAAGTTCAATTGTCAATTGAGACAAGTGCAGATTCATATAGTAGTCTCATTTCTTTTCATGATGGGGCACACAAACTCATTTTCCTTGTTAGGATAAATAACATTTATGCTTTTATTTCATAAGAAAAGCTTCTCTTTCCATCATTTTTTAAACTTAAAGTTCATTAGTCAATTGGAACAAACTCGGATTCACAGAGCAATCTCCTTTTTTTTATGATTGGGCACCATAAACTCATTCTTTTTATCGGAATAAATGACATTGATGCTTTGGTTTCATAAGAAAAGCTTTTATTTCTATAATTTCTTTAGTGTTAAAGTTCATTTGTTAGTTAGGACAAACATAGATTCACAAAGTAATCTCTCTTCTTTTTATGATTGGGCACCATAAACTCATTCTCCTCATTAGGATAAATGGCATTGATGCTTTAGTTTCATAAGAAAAGCTTCTCTTTCTATCACTTTTAGTGTTAATGTTCATTTGTCAATTATGACAAAGATGGATTCATAGAGTAATCTCCTTCCTTTTCATGATTGGCCACCATAAACTCATTCTCCTTGTTAAGATAAATAACATTAAGTCTTTGGTTTTACTAGAAAAGCTTCTCTTTCTATTATTTCTTAGAGTTAAAGTTCATTTGTCATTTGGGATGAACTCGGATTCACATAGTAATCTCTTTTGTTTTCATGACTAGGCACCATAAACTTATTCTCCTTATTGGGACAAATGATGTTGATGCTTTGATTCTATGAGAAAGGCTTCTCTTTCCATCATTTTTTAGAGTTAAAGTTCATTTGTCAATTGCGATGAACATGGATTCACATAGTAATCCCTTTTCTTTCCACGATTGGGTACCACAAACTTACTGTCCTTAGTGACACTGATGCTTTGGTTTCATAAGAAACGCTTTTCTTTCCATCATTTTTTATAGTTAAAGTTCGTTTGTCAATTAGAACAAACATGGATTCATATAGTAATCTTTTTCTTTTAATGATTGGGCACTATAAACTTATTCTCCTTATTGGGACAAATGACATTGATACTTTTGTTTCATAAGAGAAGCTTTTGTTTCCATCATTTTTTAGAGTTAAAGTTCAATTGTTAATTAAGACAGACATGGATTCAAATAGCAATCTCCTTTCTTTTCATGATTGGGTGCCATAAACTTATTCTTTACATTGGGGAAAATGACATTAAAGCTCTGGTTTCATAAGAAAAGCTTCTTCTTCCATCATTTTTAGTGTTAAAGTTTATTTGTTAATTAGGACAAATATGGATTCACATATTAATCTCTTTTTTTTTCATGATTGGGGACCATCAACTCATTCTTCGCATTAGGAAATATGAAATTGATGTTTTAGTTTCATAAGAAAAACTTTGCTTTCCATTGTTTTTTGAGTTAAGTTTCATTTGTGAATTGGGACAAACATGGATTCATATGGTAATATATTTTTTTTCATGATTAGGTACCATAAACTCAATCTCTTTATTGGGATAAATAACATTGATACTTTGGTTTTGTAAGAAAAGTTTCTTATTCTATCATATTTTAGAGTTAAAGTTCATTTGTCGATTAGGTCAAACATGGATTCACATAGTTATCTCATTTCCTTTAATGATTGGGCACCATAAACTCATTCTCCTTATTGTAAAAAATGACATTAATGCTTTGGTTTCATAACAAAAGCATTTTTTCCTTTATTTTTAAGGTTAAAGTTTATTTATCAATTAGGACAAACACGGATTCACATGTTAATCTTTTTTCTTTTCATGATTGGGTACCATAAACTCATTCTCCTCATTCGGATAAATGACATTGATGCTTTGGTTTCATAAGAGAAGCTTCTCTTTCCATCATTTTTAGTGTTAAAGTTTATGTGTCTATTGGGAAAAACATGGAGTCACATAGTAATCACTTTTTTTTCATGATTAGGCACCATAAACTTATTTTCCTCGTTAGGACATAAGACAATGATGCTTTTGTTTCATAAGAAAAGCTTCTCACCATCATTTTTTAGTGTTAAAGTTCATTTGTTAATTGGGACAACCACAAATTAACATGGTAATGTCTTTTCTTTTCATAATTAGGCACCGTAAACTCATTCTCCTCATTAGACAAATGACATTGATGCTTTGGTTTCATATGAAAAGCTTCTCTCCAGTCTCTTTTAGTGTTGAAGTTTATTTGTCAATTAGGATAAACACGGATTCACATAGTAATCTCTTTTCTTTTCATTGTTGGGCACTATAAACTCATTCTCCTCATTGGAATAAATGGCACTGATGCTTTGGTTTCATAAGAAAAGCTTCTCTTTCCATCATTTGTAATGTTAAAGTTCATTTGCCAATTGGGATAAACATGAATTCACATAGTAATCTTATTTCCTTTCATGATTGGGCATCGTAAACCCATTCTTCGCATTGTTGTAAATGACATTGAAGCTTTAGTTTCATCATAAAAGCTTCTTCTTACAACATTTTTTAGAGTTAAAGTTCATAAAAGTTTTTTTTCCAATATTTTTTAGAGTTAAAGTTCATTTGTCAATTAGGATAAACATGGATTCGTATAGTAATCTTCATTCTTTTAATGATTGGGCACCATAACTCATTGTCCTCATTGGGATAAATGACATTGATGCTTTGGTTTCATAAGAAAAGCTTCTCTTTCTATCATTTTTAAAGTTAAAGTTCATTTGCCATTTGGGTCAAACATAATTTCACATAGTAATCTCTTTTTCTTTCATGACTAGATAGCATAAACTCATCGTCCATATTGGGATAAGTCACATTGATGCTTTAGTTTTATCATAAAAGTTTCTCTTCCCAACATTTTTTAGAGTCAAAGTTTATTTGTCAATTGGGACAAACACAGATTCGTATAGTAATCGCTATTGTTTTAATGGTTGGGCACTATAAACTCATTCTCCTTGTTGGGATAAATGACATTGATACTTTGGTTTCATAAGAAAAGCTTCTCTTTCCATCATTTTTTAGTGTTAAAATTCATTTGTTAATTGGGACAAATACGGAGTCACATGGTAACTCCTTTCTTTCAATGATTGGGCACCTTAAACTCATTCTCCTCACTGGGATAAATGACATTAATGCTTATGTTTCTTAAGAAAAGCTTATCTTTCCATCAGTTTTTAGAGTTAAAGTTTATTTGTTAATTGAGACACACAGGGATTCACATAGTAATTGATTTTCTTTTCATAATTGGGCACCATAAATTCATTCTTCTTACTAGGATAAATGATATTGGTGCTTCGGTTTCATAAGAAAAGCTTCTCTTTCCATCATTTTTAATGCTAAAGTTTATTTGCCAATTAGGACAAACACGGATTCACATAGTAATCTCATTTCTTTCCATTATTGGGAACCATAAACTGATTCTATTCATTTGGACAAAGGACATTGATGCTGTGGTTTCATAAGAAAAACATCTATTTCCATCATTTTTTACTGTTAAGGTTCATATATCAACTGGGACAAACATGGATTCATATAGTAACTTTTTTTTCCAGGATTGGGCACTTAAACACATTTTTCTCATTAGGATAAATGACCTTAATGCTTTGGTTTCATAAGAAAAGCTTTTCTTTCCATTATTTTTCATGGTAAAGCTCATTTGTCTAGTAGGACAAATGCAGATTTACATAGTAATCTCTTTTCTTTTCATGAATTGGCACCATGAACTCATCCTCTCATTGGGATAAATGACATTGATGCTTTGGTTCCATAAGAAAAGCTTCACTTTCTATTATTTTTAGAGTTAAAGTTTATTTGCCATTTGGGTCAAACACAGATTTACATAGTAATCTCCTTTTCTTTCATGACTGGATAGCATAAACTCATTATCCTCATTAGGACAAGTCATATTGATGATTTAGTTTTATCATAAAAGTTTCCCTTTCCAACATTTTTTAGAGTTAAAGTTCATTTGTTAATTAGGACAAACATGAATTTGCATAGTAATCTTTATTCTTTTAATGATTGGGCACCATAAACTTATTCTCCTCATTAGGATAAATGACATTGATGCTTTGGTTTCGTAAGAAAAGCTTCTCTTTCTATCATTTTTAGTTTTAAAGTTCATTTGTCAATTGGGACAAACACGGATTCACATAGTAACTCTTTTTTTTCCCTGATTGGGCACTTTAAACTTATTCTTTTTACTAGGATAAATGACATTGATGCTTCAATTTCTTAATAAATGCTTTTCTTTCCATCAGTTTTTAGAGTTAAAGTTCATTTGTCAATTGAGACAAATAGGGATTCATATAGTAATCTCTTTTCTTTTCATGGTTAGGCACCATAAACTCATTTTTCTTATTAGGATAAATGACATTGATGCTTTAGTTTTAAAAGAAAAGCCTTTCTTTCCATCATTTTTAATGTTAAAGTTTATTTGCCAATTAGGATAAACGCGAATTCATATAGTAATCTCCTTTCTTTTCATGATTAGGCACCATAAACTCGTTCTCCTCATTGGGACAAATGGCATTAATGCTTTGGTTTCATAAAAAAAGCTTTTCTTTCCATATTTTTTTACTGTTAAAGTTCATTTATCAATTGGGATAAACATAGATTCATATAGTAACTCTGTTCTTTCCATGATTGGGCACCTTAAACTTACCTCCTCACTAGGATAAATTACATTAATTCTTCGATTTCATAGCAAAAGCTTCTCTTTCCATCAGTTTTTGGAGTTAAAGTTCATTTATCGTTGATACAAATAGGGATTCATATAGTAATCTCTTTTTTTCATGATTAGGCACCATAAACTCATTCTTCTTCTCAGGATAAATGACATTGACGCTTTGGTTTCATAAGAAAAGCTTTTTTTTTCCATCATTTTTAGTGTTAAAGTTTATTTACCAATTGGGACAAACACGGATTCACATAGTAATCTCTTTTCTTTTCATGATTGGGCACCATAAACTCATTCTCCTTATCGGGACAAATGACATTGATGTTTTGGTTTCATAAGAGAAGCTTCTCTTTTCATCATTTTTTATTGTTAAAATTTATTTATCAATTGGGACAAACATTGATTCATATAATAACTTCTTTTTTTCCGTGATTGGGGACATTAAACTTATTCTCTTCATTGGGATTAATAACCTTAATGCTTTCGTTTCACAAAAAAGCTTCTTTTTTCCATTATTTTTCATGTTAAAGCTCATTTATCAATTAGGATAAACATGGATTCACATACTAATCCCCTTTCTATTCGTGATTAGGTATTAAAAACTCATTCTCCTCATTAGGATAAATGATATTGATGCTTTGGTTTCATGCAAAAAGCTTCTCTTTCTAACATTTTTTAGTGTTAACATTCATTTGTCAATTGGGACAAATACGAATTCACATAGTAATCTTCTTTCTTTTCATGGTTGGGCACCATAAACTCATTCTCCTTATTGGAATAAATGACATTCATACTTTGGTTTCAAAAGAAAAGCTTTTCTTTTCATCATTTTTAGTGCTAAAGTCCATTTGTCAGTTGGGATAAACACAAATTCCTATAGTAATCGTCTTTCTTTTCAAGATTGGGACCATAAACTAATTTTTTTCATTCGGATAAATGACATTGACGTTTTGGTTTCATAAGAAAAGCTTCTATTTCCATCATTTTTAATGTTAAAGTCTATTTGTCAATTGGGACAAACACAGATGCATATAGTAATCTTCTTTCTTTTGAAGATTAGGCATCATAAACTCGTTCTCCTTATTGGAATAAATGACATTGACGCTTTGGTTTCATAAGAAAAGCTTCTCTTTCCATTACTTTTAGTGTTAAAGTCCATTTGTTAGTTGGGACAAACACGGATTCTTATAGTAATCTTCTTGCTTTTTAAGATTAGGCACCATAAACTAATTTTGTTCATTAGGATAAATGACATTGACGATTTGGTTTCGTAAGAAAAGCTTCTCTTTCCATAGATTCATATAGTAATCTTCTTCTTTTCAAGATTGGGCACCATAAACTTATTTTTTTATTGGGATAAATGACATTGATGCTTTGGTTTCATATAAAAAGCTTCTTTTTCCATTATTTTTAACGTTAAAGTCTATTTGTCAATTGGGACAAACATGGATTCACATAGTAATCTTTTTTTTTTTCAAGATTGGGCACCATAACTCATTTTCCTCCTTAGAATAAATGACATTGATGCTTTGGTTTCATAAAAAAAGCTTTTCTTTCCATCATTTTTAGTGTTAATGTCCATTTGTTAGTTGGGACAAACACAGATTTAAATAGTAATCTTCTTTCTTTTCAAGATTAGGCACCATAAACTCATTCTCTTCGTTAGGATAAATGACATTGATGCTTTGCTTTCGTAAGAGAAGCTTCTCTTTTCATCATTTTTAGTGTTCAAGTTCATTTATCAATTAGGGTAAAAATGGATTCACATACTAATCTTTTTTCTATTCATGATTGGGCACCATAAATTCATTTTCCTCTTTAGGACAAATAACATAAACGCTTTGGTTTCATAAGAAAAGCTTCCTTTTTCGTTATTTTTTAGTGTTAAAGTTTATTTATCAATTAAGACAAACACAGATTCACATAGTAACTCCATTTTTTCCATGATTAGGCACCTTAAACTCTTTCTCCTTACTGGGATAAATAACCCTGATGCTTTGGTTTCATAAGAAAAGCTTCTCTTTCCATTATTTTTTGTTCTAAAGCTTAGTGGTCAACTAAGACAAAGATGGATTAACATAGCAATCTCTTTTCTTTTCATGATTGGGCTCCGTAAACTCATTCTCTTCATTAGGAGAAATGGCATTTGATACTTTGCTTTTATAAAAAAAGCTTCTTTCCATATCTTTTTTAGTGTTAAAGTCTATTTATCAATTAAGACAAACACGGATTCACATAGCAATCTCTTTTTTTTCATTATTGGGCTTTGTAAACTCATTCTCTTCTTTGGGATAAATGACATTGATACTTTGGTTTTATAAGAAAAGCTTCTCTTTCTATTATTTTTAGTGTTAAAGTTCCTTTACCAATTAGGATAAACATGAATTCATATAGTAATCTTCTTTCCTTTCATGATTGGGTACCATAAACTCATTCTCTGCATTATGGTGAATGAGATTGATGCTTTGGTTTTGTAAGAAAAGCTTCTCTTTCCATCATTTTTAGTGCTAAAGTTCATTTGTCAGTTACGACAAACATGGATTCACACAGTAATCTTCTTTCTTTTCATGATTGGGCATAATAAACTTTTTTTGCTCATTGGGGTAAATGACATTGATGCTTTGGTTTCATAAGAAAAGCTTTTTTTCCATCATTTTTAGTGTTGAAGCTCATTTGTCAATTGGGACAAATATGGATTCACATAGTAATCTCCTTTCTATTCATGATTGGGCACCATAAACTCATTCTCTTCATTGGGATAAATGACATTGATGTATTGGTTCCTTCTGAAAAGCTTCCATTTCCATGAATTTTTAAAGTTAAAGTTAATTTGTCAATTAGGACAAATAAGGACTAACATCATAATCTTCTTCCTTTTAATGATTGGGTACCATAAATTCATTCTTCTCATTAGGATAAATGCCATTGATGCTTTGGTTTCATAAGAAAATCTTCTGTTTCCATCATTTTTTAGAGCTAAAGTTTATTTACCAATTGGGATAAACATGGATTCACATAGTAATCTCTTTTCCCTTCATGATTAGGCACCATAAACTCATTCTCCTTATTAGGTAAATGACACTGATGCTTCGGTTTCATAAGAAAAGCTTCTCTTTCTATCATTTTTTAGAGTTGAAGTCCATTTGCTAATAGAGATGAATAAGGTTTCACTTAGTAATCTCCTTTCTTATCATGGTTGGGTGCCATAAACTCATTCTCTTTATTGGGATAAATGACATTTATGCTTTGGTTTCATAAGAAATTATTATCTTTCCATTATTTTTGGTGTTAAAGCTCATTTGTCGATTGGGACAAACATGAATTCACATAATAATCTCCTTTTTTTCATGATTGGGCACCATGAACTCATTCTTTTCATTGTGAAAAATGACATTGATGCTTTGGTTTCATACAAAAAGCTTTCCTTTCCAACACTTTTTAGTGTTAAAGTTCAATTGCCAATCAAACATGGATTCACATAGTAATCTCCTTTCTTTTTATGATTAGGCTTCATAAACTCATTCTTTCATTGGGATAAATGACATTGATTCTTTGGTTTCATAAGAAAAGCTTTTTTTCCATCATTTTTTAGAGCTAAAGTTTATTTGTCAATTGGGATGAACACGAATCACATAGTAATCTCTTGTCCTTTCATGATTGGGCACCATAAACTTTTCTCATCATTGAGATAAATGATACTGATGCTTTGGTTTCATAAGAAAAGCTTCTCTTTTCATTATTTTTTAGAGTTAAAGTCTATTTGCCAATAGGGACAAATAAGGATTCACATAGTAATCTCTTTTCTTATCATGTTTGTGCACCATAAACTTATTTTCTTTATTGGGATAAATGACATTGATGCTTTGATTTCGAGAGAAATACTTCTCTTTCCATCATTTTTCGTGTTAAAGCTTATTTATCAATTAAGAGAAACGTAGATTCATATAGTAATCTCTTTTTTTTTCATGATTGGGTGCCATAAACTCATTCTCCTCATTAGGAAAAATGAAATTAATGCTTAGGTTTCATACGAAAAACTTCTTTTTCCATCATTTTTTAGTTTTAAAATTCTTTTGTTAATTGAGACAAACATGGATTCACATAGTAACTCCTTTCTTTCCATGATTGGGCACCTTAAACTCATTTTCCTCATTGGGATAAATGACATTGGTGCTTCGATTTCTTAAGAAAGGCTTATCTTTCCATCATTTTAGAGTTAAAGTTCATTTGTCAATTGGGATAAATAGGGATTCACATAGTAATTTCATTTTTTTCATGATTGGACACCGTAAACTCATTTTCCTCATTAGGATAAATGACATTGATGCTTTGGTTTCATAAGAAAAGCGTTTCTTTTCATCATTTTTAGTGTTAAAGTTCATTTGCCAATTAAGACAAACACGGATTCACGTAGTAATCTACTTTCTTTCATGGTTAGGAATCATAAACTCATTCTTTTCATTGGGATAAATGACATTGATGCTTTGGTTTCATAAGAAAAGCTTTTCTTTCCATATTTTTTAGTGTTAAAGTTTACTTGTTAATTAAGATAAACATAGATTCTTAAAGTAACTCTTTTTATTCCATGATTGGGCACCTTAAACTCATTCTTCTCACTAGGGTAAATGGCTTTGATGCTTTGGTTTCATAAGAAAGCATTACTTTCCATCTTTTTTAGTGTTAAATTTCAATTGTCAATTGGGACAAACATAGATTCACATAGTAATCTTTTTTCTTTTTTCATTATTGGGCACCATAAACTTATTCTCCTCTTTGGGATAAATGACACTGATGCTTTGGTTTCATAAGAGAAGCTTCTTTTTTCATTATTTTTAATGTTAAAGTTCACTGGCCAATTAGGATAAACATGAATTCACATAGTATTCTTATTTTCTTTCATAATTGGGCACCATAAACTCATTTTTTGCATTGTAGTAAATGACACTGATGCTTTGGTTTCATAAGAAAAGCTTCTCTTTCCACCATTTTCAAAGTTAAATTTCATTTGTCATTTAGAACAAACATGGATTCACATAATAATCTCTATTCCTTTTATAATTAGGCACCATAAACTCATTCTCCTTGTTGGGATAAATGGCATTGATGCTTTGGTTTCATAAGGAAAGCTCCTCTTTTCATCATTTTTTAGTGTTAAAGTTCATTTGTCAATTGGGACAAACATAGATTCACATAGTAACTCATTTTTTTCCATGATTGGGCAACTTAAACTCACCTTGTTGTAGGGATAAATGACATTAATGCTTCGATTTTTTAAGAAAAGCTTCTCTTGCCATGATTTTTTAATGTTAAAATTCATTTGTCAATTGGGACAAATAGGGATTCATATAGTAATCTGTTTTCTTTTCATGAATGGGCACCATAAACTCATTCTTATCATTAGGATAAAAGACATTGATGCTTTGGTTTCATTAGAAAAGCTTCTCTTTCTATCATTTTAAGTGTTAAAGTTCATTTGTCAATTGGGACAAACACAGATAATAATCTCTTTTCTTTTTATGATTGGGCACCATAAACTCAATCTCCTCATTGGGGTAAATGACATTGATGCTTTGGTTTCATAAGAAAAGCTTTTTTTTCCATCATTTTTTGGCGTTAAAGTTTATTTGTCAATTAGAAAAAACACGGATTCATATAGTAACTCTTTTCTTTCTATGATTGGGCACCTTAAACTCATTTTCTTCATTAGGATAATGACTTTGATGCTTTGGTTTCATAGAAAAAGCTTCTCTTTAGATCATTTATCGTGTTGAAGCTCATTTGTCTGTTAGAACAAACACAGATTCACATAGTAATCTTATTTCTTTTCATGATTGGGCACCCAAAACTTATTCTCCTCATTGGGACAAATGACATTGATGCTTTGGTTTCACATGAAAACCTTTTTTTCCAACCTTTTTTAGCGTTAAAGTTCATTTGTCAATTGGGACAAACATAGATTCAAATAGTAATCTTCTTTTTTTTCATGATTGGGTACCATAAACTCATTCTCCTCATTAGGATAAATAACATTGACGCTTTGATTTCATAAGAAAAGCTTCTCTTTTCGTTATTTTTGGTGCTGAGGTCCGTTTGTCAGTTGCAATAAACACGAATTCATATAGTAATCTTTTTTTTTCATGATTGGGCATCACAAACTTATTCTCCTCATTGGGATAAATGACATTGACACTTTGGTTTCCTAAGAAAAGCTTCTTTTCCCATCATTTTTAATGTTAAAGTTTATTTGTCAATTAGGACAAACGCGGATTCACATATTAATCTCCTTTCTTTCCATGATTAGGCGCCATAAACTCTTTCTCCTTATTAGGATAAATAACGATGCGTGGTTGCATATGAAAAGTTTTTCTTTCTATGTTTTTTTAGAGTTAAAGTTCATTTATCAATTATGATAAACAGAGATTCACATAGTAATCTCTTTTCTTTTCGCGATTGGGCACCATAAATTCATTCTTCTTATTGGGATAAATGACATTAGTGCTTTGGTTTCAAAAGAAAAGCTTCTATTTTCACCATTTTTTAGAGCTAAAGTTCATTTGTCAATTAGGACAAACACAGATTCATATAGTAATCTCCTTTCCTTTCATGATTGGGCACCATAAACTCATTCTCTTCATTAGGATAAATGACATTGATGCTTTGCTTTCATAAGCAAGCCTTCTCTTTCCATAATTTTTTAGAGTTAAAGTTCATTTGTCGATTAAGACAAGTACGGATTCAGATAGTAATCTTCTTTCTTTTCATGTTGGGGCACCATAAACTTATTATCCTCATAGGGACAAATGATATTGATGCTTTGGCTTCGTAAGAAATGCTTCTCTTTCCATCATCCTTTAGAGTTAAAGTTCATTTGTCAATTGCGATAAACATAGATTCACAAAGCAATCTCCTTTCTTTCATGATTAGGCAACATAAACTCAATCCCTGTATGAGGGTAAATGACATTGATGCTTTGGATTTATAAGAAATGCTTCTTTTTCCATCATTTTTAGTGTCAAAGTTTATTTGTCAATTGAGATAAACACTGATTCATATAGTAATCTCTTTTTTTTCATGGTTGGGCACTGCAAAGTCATTTTCCTTATTGGGATAAATGACATTGATATTTTGGTTTCATAAAAGAAGCTTTTCTTTCCATCATTTTAGTGTTAAAGTTGATTAGCCAGTTGGGACAAACATGGATTCACATAGTAATCTCTTTTTTATTCATGATTGGGCACCATAAACACATTCTCCTCATTGGGATAAATTACACTAATGCTTTGGTTTCATAAAAAAGCTTTTTTTTCCATCATTTTTAGTGTTAAAGTTCATTTGTTAATTAGGACAAAGTCGAATTAATGTAGCGATCTCTTGGATACCATCAAGTTATTCTCCTTATTGGGGTAAATGGCATTGACGCTTTGGTTTTAAAGGAAAAAAAATTTTTTCCATCATTTTTAGCGTTAAAGTTTATTTGTGAATTAGGACAAAACATGGATTCACATAGCAATCTCTTTTTTTTTCTCATGAGTGGGCACCATAAACTCAATCTCTGCACTAGGATAAATGACATTGATGCTTTGGATTCATAAGAAAAGCTTATGTTTCCATCATTTTTTGTGTTAAAGTTCATTTGTCAATTAGAACAAATGCAGATTCATAGAGTAATCTCCTTTTTTTTTCATGATTGGCCAACAAAAACCCAATTTCCTTGTTGGGATAAATGACATTGAGGCTTTGGTTTCATAAAAAAAGCTTCTCTTTCCATTATTTTTTAGTGTTAAAGCTCATTTGTCAATTAGGACAAACATGGATTCATATAGTAATCCCTTTTCTTTACATTATTAGGCACCATAAACTTATTGTCCTTATTGGGATAAATGACATTAACGCTTTGGTTTCAGAAGAAGATCTTCTCTTTCCATCATTTTTATAGTTAAAGTCCATTTGTCATTTGAGAGAAACACGGATTCACATAGTAATCTCTTTTTGTTTTATGATTGGGTACCATAAACTCATTCTCCTCATTAGGAAAAATGATATTAATGCTTTGGTTCCATAAGAAAAGCTTCTCTTTCCATCATTTTTTAGAGTTAAAGTTCATTTGTCAATTGGGACAAACATGGGTTCACATAGTAATCTTCTTTCTTTTCATAATTGGGCACTATAAACTTATTCTCCTCATTAGGACAAATGATATTGATGCTTTGGTTTCAAAAGAAAAATTTTTCTTTCTATCATTTTTTAGAGTTAAAGTGCATTTGTCAATTGGGATAAACGGGGATTCATATAGTAATCTTCTTTCTTCTCATTATTGGGCACTATCAACCCTTTTTCCTCATTAGGACAAATGGCATTGATGCTTTAATTTCATAGGAAAAGGTTCTCTTTCCATCATTTTTTAGAGCTAAAGTTCATTTGTCAATAGGGACAAACATGGATTCATATAGTAATCTCTTTTCTTTTCATGATTAGGCACCGTAAACTCATTCTTCTTATTTGAGATAAATGACATTGGTGCTTTGGTTCCATAAGAAAAGCTTTTCTTTCCATCATTTTTTAGAGTTAAAGTCCATTTATCAATTGTGTCAAACATGGATTCACATTGCAATCTTTTTTTCTCATGATTGGGCACCATAAACTCAATCTCCGCACTAGGATAAATGGCATTGATGCTTTGGATTCATAAGGAAAGCTTCTCTTTCCATCATTTTTAGAGTTAAAGTTTTTTTTGTTAATTTGGACAAACATAGATTCACATAGTAATTTTTTTTCTTTTCATGATTGCGCATCATGAACTCATTCTCCTCATTAGGATAAATGACATTGATGCTTTAGTTTCAAAGAAAAGCTTCTTTTACCATCATTTTTTAGAGCTAAAGTTCATTTGTCAATTGGGGCAAGCCCAGATTCACATAAAAATCTTCTTTCTATTCATGATTGGGTACCGTCAACTAATTCTCTTCATTGGGATAAATGACGTTGATGCTTTGGTTTCATAAGAAAAATTTCTCTTTCCATCATTTTTAGAGTTAAAGTTTATTTGTCAATTGGGACAAACATGGATTCATATAGTAATCTCTTTTCTTTTCATGATTGGGCACCATGAACTCATTCTCCTCATTAGGATGAATGATACCAGTGCTTTGATTTTATAAGGAAAGCTTCTCTTCTGTCATTTTCTAGAGTTAAAGTTCATTTGTCAATTGGGACAAACACAGATTCACATAATAATATCTTTTTATGTTATGATTGGGCACCATAAACTCATTCTCTACATTGGGATAAATGACATTAATGCTTTGGATTCATATTAAAAGCTTCTCTTTCCATCATTTTTTAAGTTAAAGTCATTTATTGATTGGGACAAACATAGATTCACATAGTAATCTTCTATCCTGTCATGATTGGGCACCATGAACTCATTCTCCCTATTAGGATAGATGACATTGATGCTTTGGTTTTATAAGAAAAGTTTATCTTTCAATCATTTTGTAGAGTTAAAGTTTATTTGTCAATTACGGCAAACATGGATTCACATGGCAATCTCCTTTCTTTTCATGATTGGGCACTATAAACTCATCCTCCTCATTGGGATAGATGACATTGATGCTTTGGTTTTGCAAGAAAAAGTTTTCTTTCCATCATTTTTAGTGTTAAAGTTCATTCATCAATTGGGATAACATGGATTTACATAGTAATCTTATTATTTTTTCATGATTGGGCAGCATAAACTTATTCTCCTCATTGGGATAAATGACATTGATGCTTTGGATTCATAAGAAAAGCTTCTTTTTCCATTATTTTTAGAATTAAAGTTCATTTGTTAATTAGGAAAAACTCAGATTCACATAGTAATCTTCTGTTTTTTCATGATTGGGCACCATAAACTCATTCCTTGCATTGGGATAAATGACATCGATGCTTCGGTTTCACAAGAAAAGTTTTGCTTTCCATTATTTTTTAGAGTTACAGTTCATTTGTCTATTATAAGAAGCACGAATTCACACAGTAATATCCTTTCTTTTCATGATTGCGCACCATGAACTTATTCTCCTCATTGGGATGACATTGATGTTTTACTTTCATAAGAAAAGCTTCTCCTTCCATCATTTTTTTGAGTTAAAGTTCATTTGTTGATTGGGACAAACATGGATTCATATAGTAATTTCTTTTTTTTTCATGACTGGGCAGCATAAACTCATTTTCCTTATTGGGATAAATGACATTGATGCCATGGTTACATAAGAAAAGCTTTTCCTTCCATTATTTTTTAAGTTAAAGTTTATTTGTCAATTGCAAAAAACATGGATTCACATAGTAATCTACTTTCTTTTCATGATTAGGCACCATAAACTCATTCTCTTCTTTAGGATAAATGAAATTGATGCCTTGGTTTCATAAGAAAAGCTTCTCTTTCCATCATTTTTAGTTTTAAAGTTTATTTGTCAATTGGGATAAACTCAGATTTGCATAGTAGCCTTTTTTTTCATTATTGGGCACCATAAACTCATTCTCCTTATTGGGATAAATGACATTGATGCTTTGGTTTTATTTAAAAAGTTTTTGTTCCATAATTTTTTGGAATCAAAGTTCATTTACTAGTTAGGACAAAGATGAATTCACATAATAATCTCTTTTTTTTTTTCATGATTAGGAACCATAAACTCATTCCTTGCATTGGGGTAAATGGCACTGATGCTTTGGTTTCATAAGAAAAGCTTCTCTTTCCATCATTTTTTAGAGTTAAAGTTTATTTTTCAATTAGGACAACATGGAATCACATAGTAATCTCTTTTTTTTTATGATTAGGCCCCGTAAACTCATTCTCCTCATTGGGATAAATGACATTGATGCTTTGGTTTTGTAAGAAACGCTTCTCTTTCCATCTTTTTTAGTATTAATGTTCATTTATCAATTGGAAAAAACATGGATTCACATAAACCCATTCTCCTCATTGGGATAAATGGCTTTGATACTTTAGTTTCATAAAAAAAGCTTATCTTTCATCATTTTTTTAAAGTTAAATTTCATTTGTCAATTGGGATAGATACGAATTCACAAAGTAATCTTTTTTCTTCCCATGATTAGGCACTATAAACTTAATCTTCGCATTGGGATAAATGGCATTGATACTTTGGTTTCATAAGAAAAGCTTTTTTTCCATCTTTTTTAGAGTTAAGGTTAATTTGTTAATTGCGACAAACACAGATTCACATAATAATCTCGTTTCTCTTCATGATTAGGCACCATCAACTCATTCTCCTCATCGAGATAAATGACATTAATGCTTTGGTTTCATAAGGAATGCTTATCTTTCCATCATTTTTTAGGGTTAAAGTTTATTTATCAATTACGACAATCACAGATTCACATCACAATATCCTTTCTTTTCAAGTTTGGGCATTATAAATTCAATCTCTTCATTAGGATAAATGATATTGAAGCTTTGGTTTCATCAAAAAAGCTTTTCCTTTCATCATTTTTAAAGTTACCGTTCTTTACCAATTTGGACAATCACAGATTCACATAATAATTTTCTTTCCTTTCATACTGAGCACCATGAACTCATGCTTTTCATTGAGATAAATGACATTGATGCTTTGGTTTCATGAGAAAAGCTACTATTTCCATTTTTTTTGGGTTAAAGTTTATTTGTTGGCGATAAACATGGATTTGTGTAGTAATCTCCTTTCTTTTCATGATTAGGCACTATAAACTCATTCACCCCATTGGGATAAATGACATTGATACTTTGGTTTCGTAAGAAAAGTTTCTCTTTCCATCTTTTTTAGCTTTAAAGTTCATTTATCAATTTGGACAAACACGGATTCACATAGTAGCCTCCATTTTTTCTTATTACGCATTGTCGCAATGTACCTTGGGATGGATCCTTGCGGATCTATGAGTGCGTACGACTTAAAATATTTTCCTAACTTGGAAATATCTTCATGGCTGAGGCTTTTCTTTGGCGATCTGATAAGAACGAGAATGTAAAGATTCTTGACTTGTGGTACAGTGAAAGGGACCATAAGATGAATCGCTCATTTTATTGGTCTCGAATGACCATCGCAAAATGGTCAATGCTTGGGGTCGCCACTAAGCATTTTGGGCTACACTTGATCGGATGTCTATTGAAACCTATGTTTTGAGTTACGAAACTCAAAACATTGATCCCGTGGTCTATATAATGCAAAGATTTATCATTTGGGTTTGGGAGTTGGTTACGTGCGATGAGGTACAAACCTTTTCGCGACGCCCAGAATCGATACCTTACTAGTTATGTCTTATCTCGATTTTGGTTCTTTTGATCTTAACTTTTCATTATTTCAATACAACCCTCCTTTAATGCATGAATCTTATAGAAATAAAAATCTAGGTTTTGATGAAAAATATCGAATCTCATATACGCCGCGAAGAGATGGGAAATATAAAGATTTTCAATAAAAAAGATCTCTGGATTTTACTTTGAAAATAGAATGTTCCACTTTGGGCACTAAAGAGATACCTACGCAGAACATTACCCTTAATTTTATTTGAAACGTTTTGAAAACATGATTACATATAACCATTATAAAGAAATCATGTTAGCAAGGCAACAAATAAAGTAACATAACATGGATCATTCAATGCAATAAGAAAAGGGATGAACTATTGGAATTTATCTAGAAATTAGCATCGATTACCTGAAAAAAGCTGAATTGTCAATTTTCAAGGTGCATCTGAGTTTCTTGATTAAACAAGGTTTGTTTGACACATTCATGCAAGACTAAGAAAGAGAAAAATGAAATTGTAGTTGAAAGATAGGGTTGGAGTAACCCTTCAAAAAGATGGGGTTGGAGTATCCTCATGGATGATGAATAATTCTGAAGAAGAAAGATTCTTTAAATCTTGACAATTTGGAAAAGCGAGGTTAGAGTATCCCCTCGGAAGGTCAGGGTCAGAGTTTCCCCGTTGATGACAAATCATTTTGACAAAAGAAGGTTTTTTTTAGATCTTGACAAATTTAAAGACTGAGGTTGGAGTATCCTCAAAAGTGACACGTCCGACACTCTTTAAAGAAGTTGAGTTGGAAAATTAAATGGATAAAATCTTGTGATTTAGAAGACATCATTTTAAAGATAATTCGATGTGCTTTGAGAGAAAAATATTAAAAAATTCATGAAAAATCGTTTAGGATTTTAAAGTTATACTATCAGTAAGGGACAAAGCGAAGTAGGGGATATCTCTCATTTTTTTATGTCTACGGGTCCAAACTCAAGTCATTGATGTTCAAACATCTATGACTGAAGGGAAAGTGTGGCATGAGCATCACGAACTCATTTGCACAGCCCTAGAGTAGTTTGGGATGATGAAACAACCCGTTGATCATACCACTAAAGGTTTTGACTCAAAAAAAAGGATAAACATTTAGGGAATAATTGTAAGACCATATTCATTTCAAAATCAAAAGATTTAAACTTGTTTAACCAAGATTCCATATCTGAAAAACTTAATTTTCCCTAAGATATTTTGCTAGCTTTAAGGAAAATGCTAAGTCCATGCTAATCCTCATTGGTTGAGGTTAACATGCTTAGCTTGGGGGGTTTTGAAAATTAGTTTTTATCAGCAATCAAACATGCATTTTGACAGCAAACATACAAGGGGATGGCTCACAACATGAATGGGGATGCTAATTTTACTGATGGCCGAGACAAAGAAAGTGTTATGCACTTTGACAAAAAAATGTTATTGATGCTAAAAATGACAATGATTCATGCAAGTTAATGTGTATATGTGCTTAAAATGGGTTAGGCTAATGATTCATACATGGATTAAAGATAACAAGATACATGGACATGGCATAAAATGCATGAGCAAAAGATATCAAACTAATAAGATGAAATGAGATATTTTTGCACATCCAAGGAGCATTAAAGCATCCAAATCCTAAACTACCACAACCAAAGCCATAATAATGCATGATAATCCTAAGAGGGTGATAGAAACATTGAGAGCTCGCTAAAATGATGAAGGTGTTGAAAAATACAAAATATGAGTGATAGAGTAGGAGGTTATATCAATAAAACTTTAACTTTGGCCAAATAGTTGGAGCAGTAGATATGGCTTGAATTTCCCTCTTTTCCTTGCTGTAAATAAGCAAGAAAAAGAGAGAAATAATGAAGTTTTGGTTTTGGTATGGATGAAGGTGATTTTTAGAGTGTGTAATGGTTGAAAGTAAGTGTTTTGGGGCTATGTTTGGGTGGTGGGTGAAGAGCTACGGGATTTGGTTTTCTTGGTGTATGAATGTGTTTTTGGAAGTGTAAATGAGTTGGAATCTAACCTTTTTCCGCTAAGATAGAAGTGGTCCATTTATGCCAGCCTCTTGGAGCCAAATTGGAGGTAGTTTTGGCTATTTCTCAAGGGGGACAAGGTGATGTCAGCATGGTGGCTATAGGGTGGCTATAGGAAGCAACTTGCTACCAATATGGAGGGTATAGGATGGCTGGTTTAAATGCTGAAATGCTTTTCCAGCAAATAGGGTGGCTGATGGTGATATTGGTTAACAAGCTAAGGAGTAGGGTGATTATGTGATGTTGACCCTTTTTTGATCTAATTTAGACTTTAAAAAGATGTTATGATTAATTCAAAAGTCTAAATTCATAATCTAATGTGTTTTAATCTTTCCTTATGCAAAGAAATGAGTTAAAATTGAGTTTTGGATCAATGGTGGACAAGTCAAAAATGCCCAGACCATGAAAATGGCCTATAGTATCGATACATTGCATAATGTGTCAATGCATTTGGTCCATAAACCTTGCGTGTATCGATACAATGAACATTGTATTGATAAAATGATCAATGTATCGATACTATAAACCATTGTATCGATATTATATGTGTCAACACGTTCCTTTACAAAATGCATGTTTTGGTCCTAGCATGGCCTAGTATTGGTATGTGAGGTTCTGTAATGATACGGAGGCTCATGTATCGATACATTTACATGTTTATTGATGCAAATAGGGACATTTCAAATTTTTGGTGCATTGGAGCATTGTATCGAGACTGGAGAATCATGTATCGATACATTCAAGTCAAATTATTAATTTTCTTAAATCTTTTATCCCTGAATACCTTGAACTATGTCATTTGATGCCACATCTTTGTATTTACCTTTGATATGATCCCTAGGTCTTTTGACATCCTCAAAATACTTTTTCACTGGGCGACAATCACCCTTTCTTACATCCATGCTTCGGATTGCTAAAAATTAGCCCAGGCAAAATAAGGTGTCTACAGCTGCCCTTCTTTGGCTATTGCTGAGAAACAGGAATAGGGCAAAGACAAATATACTCTATTTTGTTTAGGGTGGACTAGCATTTTTAGAACATTAGGGTGTTAGGTTTTTTAAGGTTTGACCCCCGTAGGCATGTACGGAGTAATATGGATTTTTGATGTGGGTGCCACCAGCTTTGTGGATTTTGACTTGGGTGTCACCAGCTTGTGTAGGCTTTGACTTAAACTTGGTGCCACCAGCACGTGCAGACTTTGACTCAGGTGCGGCTAGCTTATGCAAGCTTGGACTTAGGCTTGGGTGCCATTAGCTTGTGTAGGCTTTAAGAGGTGCCACTAACTTGCAGGCCTTAAGGGGTGCCACTAACACGTGGGCTTTAAAAAGGGTGCCACTCATTTATGGGCTTTAAAGGGCACCACTAACATGTGGTCTTTGAAAGGGTGCCACTATCTCATGGGCTTTAAAAAAAAGGGGCCATTAACTTATGGACTGTGAAAAGGTGCCATCGACATGTGGGCTTTGAAAAGGTGCCACTGACTTATGGGCTTTGAAAGGGTGCCACTGACATGTGGGCTTTAAAAGGGTGTCACTAACAGATGGGCTTTAAAAAGGGTGCCACCGACATGTGGGCTTTGAAAAGGGTGCCACCAATATATAGGCTTTGAAAAGGGTGCCACTGACTCATGGGCTTTGAAAGGTGCCACCGACATGTGCGCTTTGAAAAGGGTGCTACTGACATGTGGGCTTTGAAAAAGGTGCCACTGATTTATGGGCTTTAAAAGGATGCCACCTACATATGGGCTTTGAAAAAGGTTTCACCGACTGGTGGGCTTTAGAAATGATGCCACTGACTCATGGGCTTTAAAGGGTGCCACTAACATATGGGCTTTGAAAAGGGTGCCGCTCACTCATGGGCTTTAAAAGGGTGCCATCGACATGTGGGCTTTGAAAAGGGTGCCATTGACTTATGGGCTCTAAGGGGTGCCATTGACTTATGGGCTTTGAAAAGGGTGCCACTGACTCATGGGCTTCAAGGGGTGCCACTGACTTATAAGCTTTAAGGGGTGCCACTGACTTATAAGCTTTAAGGGGTGCCACTAACCTATGGGCTTTAAAGAGGTGCCACAATTTGTAGGCTTGAAAAGGGTGCCATGACTTGTGGGCTACGGTGACAAAGTTTTCGATAAAACTTCTAATGCAAACCCTTCTTAATAGAAGTTAATGACAAAATTCCCTATTAAAAAAGGTTTTGGCACTAGTTCTTGACAAAACTGCTGACAAATATTCTTAATAAAAGTTTTTAACAGTAGTCTCTAGAAAATAATTTCTTACCATTAGCACTTTTAACATGAGGTGGTGAGAAGAGAAGGACCTAACCTGAATGACGCTTGGTTTACGAAGCTTAGAGTTCTTACTAAGAATTCTTTCGAGGTTTAACAAACCTGCTTGAAACGATATTGTAAAAATGATAAGGTAAGATGGTAATGTGATTGCATGATATGAAATGCTACCAAGATTGCATGATGTGAAGTCTAATACGGGAGATAGCTGTAGTTCTCCTCGTACATCATTTAAACTCTCAAAGGGATGGCGATTCATCCTTGTTCCAACCATGGACCAAAATTTTCCTTATCTCGCTAAGGATTGTAGGTTGTCCTTGCTTCACTCGGGATGTGATCGAAAATTTAGCCTCAAGAATTTGGACTATTGCATTTCTCAGTTCGAGAGACTCAATAATTTTCCTGGCAAATAGAGGGCATTACTAACAATTTGGAGACTATTCGACTAGTCAAGTTGATGTCTCTGGTTTTGATAGGATTCTGATAGAATGCATGGGTTGATTATGGGTAACTTAAAATGGTTTTTCTTGAGATGTGGCTTGTGAATGCAAGAAATGGTTTGGTGCATGGTAATGCGGAGCAGATGTTTGGCCGTAAAAAGTGCATGATCTTGATGATCAGGATGTAAGCAGAATTCCTTGTGCTTTTCTTTTCCTTTTGATGTAATATCAAGATGCCTTAATGCATATTTCAGTTAATTATCAAACTTTAATGCATATTCCTTATGCCTTAATGCATATTTTAGTTAATTATCAATATTTATTTATGACAACAAAGAGACATAACTTAATACACTATTTGACAAGCAATTGATAAAGTAGTGAGAAAGATGATCTTTTGGGTGATAGATCCTTTGAAATAATGATATGGATGTTCTTTAGGTGCTTTTCAGAATCTTTCTCGAACAATGAATGTGCCCCATGAGCTGATCTTCAAAAAATCTCTAGGATTGCTTTGTATTGTCTTATGGATGCTCTCGATTCATGCCCCATCAAAATTGATCTTCTTAAGTTGCCCTTACGGGTTTTTAACTATAGTTGGGTTGGTTGCCCAGATGTCCTTTTCGAATTTTCATCTAAACCCTTTTTTATTTTTTGTTTTTTTGTTTTTGTTTTTTTGTTTTTTTGTTTTGGTTTTTTTTTGTTTTGGTTTTTTTTTAAAGATGCCTTTTTAGGTTTTCGCCTTCTATGTATAATATTTTTTTATGGAATCTGAATTGACTCGGTTGGGCAGGACATTATCATCCATTTTTGATAGGATTAGGGCCCTCCAAAGAAGGCTTACTTTATTACTGACGGTTCTTCCCCATTAGAGACTACTTGCCCTGCACGTCTCTATGAATTAGGAGGATCTTTTTTTATACCAATTCGCTTGGGTGAATTTGTCATGGGCATCATATGTCTTTGATACATTTGACCATGGCAGATGGCCTATATGCGTTTTTCCATGACAAGGTTGAGCTGGTCATATCTATTCTTAACCCATTTGGCTTCTTTAAGTTTGGTTTCAATCAAGACTCTGAGAAAAGGGATCTCGACTTCAATAGGCAATACAGCTTCTATCCCATAGACAAAAGAAAATGGAGTAGCATCCGTGGAAGTGTGAACTGAGGTCCGATAGGCATGAAGTGCAAAGAATAGCTTTTCATGCCAGTCTTTGTAAGTCTCGGTAATTTTCTTAACTATTCTTTTGATGTTCTTATTGCCTGCTTTGACTGCCTCGTTCATCTTTGGGCGATAAGGGATAGAATTATGATGCTGAATCTTAAACTGTGAGCAGATTGCTTGCATCATTTTATTGTTTAAGTTGCTTGTGTTATCTGTGATGATTTGGTGTGGGAGGCCATATCTATAAATGATGTCTCGCTTGATAAACCTACAAATAGTCGATTTAGTGACATTAGCATATGAGGCAGCCTCTACCCACTTAGTGAAATAGTTGATTGCTATTAAGATAAAACGATGCCCATTTGAAGCTTTAGGGGTGATTGGCCTGATCACGCCCATGCCCACGAAGAAAGGCCATAGGGCCCTCATGACTTGAAGTGGCATCGGAGGGACATGGATCTTATCAGCATAGATTTGACACTTATGGCATTTTCAAGCATAATTGGTGCAGTCTCTTTCGACGGTCAACCAATAATAACCTGCTTTCATGATTTGCTTGGCCATCCGATCTTTATTAGCATGCATGCCACAAATCCCTTCATGAACTTCTTCTAGGATCTTTTTAGCTTCTGGAGTATCAAGGCATCTGAGTAATACTTGATCGTGGCCCCTTTTGTATAAGATTTTTCCATCGACAACAAATCCCATAGCCAACCTTTTGATAGTTCTTTTATCATTCTCGGTTGCATGTTTGGGATATTGCTGATCCTTAATGTAACAAAAGATGTCATAGTACCGTGGTAGACCATCATTCTCTTTTTTTATGCTATGACAATGAACCAAAGTTGTGTAGATGCTCATTTGGATGGGAGCAACGTCCGACTCCTGGTTGACTTTAAGCATGGATGATAGTGCAGCCAAAGCATCAACTATTTGGTTTTTTTCTTGAGGCAAGTGTCAAAAACTATTATCATCAAATTCTTTCTTGAGTTCTGCTATCAGCTTCCCATACTTCATCAGCTTGGCATCGTGAATTTGCCACTCTCCTTTCAATTGGTTGATGACTAAGGCTGAATCATCGAACATCTATAATATCTTGATATTTTTTTCGATGGCTGCTTAAAGCCCTATGATACAAGCTTCATATTTTGTGATATTACTTGTGCAGTCAAAATTTATTCTTGATGTGAATAGATAATGACTTCCATTGGGTGACATTAATATTGCCCCGATTCCATGTCCTAGAGTATTTGATGCTTCATCAAAATGCATCTTCCAGTATTGATCTTGGTTTGAGGCATCGTCATTTTTCAGAAATGCACACTTGGCTATCTACACTAAAGCACAGCATAACCTCTCGACTGCGGAGAATTACACTTGTATTTCGTAAATTTTTTGCT
>JBBYHO010479152.1:149241-160049 GCA_038382025.1 Adansonia gregorii
CTTGGCTATCTACACTAAAGCACAGCATAACCTCTCGACTGCGGAGAATTACACTTGTATTTCGTAAATTTTTTGCTTAAGTAGCAGATTGCTTGTTCTTTCTTTCCTGACTCGTCTTGCTACCCTAATACACAACCTATAGACTTGTTAATGATTGCCAAGTAAAGAATTAAAGGTCGACTGGGCACTGGTAGCACCAATACTGGTGGGCTTGATAGATAATGCTTAACTTTATTAAAGGCTTATTGACATATCTTATTCCATTGTCCTGGATTTTGTTTGCGAAGGAGCCGAAAGATAGGGTCACATTTGTTAGTAAGCTGGGATATGAATCTAGTAATTGAGTTTAATCTCCCTAGAAAGCTTTTCATTTCCTTTTGGGTTTGAGGTGGTGGCATATCCTGAATGGCTTTGACTTTGTCTAGGTCAACTTTGATCCCTTTTTCGCTGACTATAAAGCCTAAAAGCTTACCTAAAATGACTCTGAAGGTACACTTGGTAGGATTCAATTTGAGTTGAAATTTTCGTAGCCATTCAAAAAGTCTCTGAAGGTATGTGACATGCTCATCCTCTTTCGTTGACTTGGCAATCATGTTATCAATGTAGACCTCAATTTCTTTATGTATCATGTCATGAAATAGGGCTACCATGGCCCGCTGATAGGTTACCCCAGCATTTTTAAGTTCGAAGGGCATGACATTATAGCAAAATATCCCCCACATAGTTACGAATGTTGTTTTCTCCATGTCTTCAGGCACCATCTTAATTTGGTTATAGCCTAAGAATCCACCCATGAAAGAGAACAAAAAATTCTTGGCCGTGTTGTCTACTAAAGTATGCCTTGCCATCTTTTTTTGGGACTAGGACTATATTGGCAACCCATTCTAGATATTTGGCTACTCCAATAAAACCTGCTTCAAACTGCTTCTTGATTTCCTTTTTAATTTTGAGAAGCATTTTCGGCTTCATTCTCCTTAACTTTTGTTGGATTGGTTTGCATCCAAGCTTGATAGGAAGCTTATGGACCACTATATCAGTGTCCAGTCCTGGCATGTCTTGGTATGACCAAGTGAATACATCTCGATATTCTTGGAGTAGGACTATCAACTTAGGCCTAGTTGTCAATGTTATTGATGTTCTGATTTTAAACTCCTTTTAATCCTCTTGAGCACCTAGATTTATTACTTCCGTTGGGTCTTATAGGGCATGATCTATTTTTCCTCTTGCTCAACTAATCGTAAGAGATCTGGTGATACAAAACTTTTTTCAAAATCTTCTTTATGATCAACTTCACTAGTGCCAATTGACTATGTCCATGTCACTGTAGTCAGGACACCTGAAAGGGCAAAGAAATAAACATTGCAAAAGGCACACACACAACTAAGGGATTTGGATAAAAATGAAGGCAAAAGAGTAATGAAGATAACAAGGTTGCAAAGTGATACACAATGTGGAATGATATATGCAAAAGTCATTTCATTGATAATGTTTGGTAAAACAGGCCCTTACATAGGACACCCATCTGCCCTTAAGAAAAGACCAGTAGGTTTTTATTTTTTGACATTACAAGAAAGGGACACATAAAATGCAAGGGCTTCCATCATGAACCCATCATCAAAATTAGGTCTTAATGGAAGAACACGAATTTTATCGCTCGGTATCTTAGAGACAAAGGCTATTAAATGCTCTATTTAGGATGACCAAGATATTTTTGGCCTTTTGCTCTTCTGATTGGCTTGTATTAATTTATCCTCTCAAATGAAATATCTCATAGAGAGGTGAAAATATTTTCGGCTTTGACTCCTCCTCTTGACCTAATGATCATGTCATTTCCTAGTTGTAGGTCCTTTTTTCTTGTCATTTTCTTGAGTGTACATTGGCCTTAAATCCTAAACCTCTTTTGTTAGGTTAAGTGGTGACCTGAAAAGCTCAAGCTATCCCTTGCAAATTTTTGCTAAGCCCTTTTCTAGCACAGGAACCTTTACTAATAGTTATTTTTAAACCCGAGTGGGTACTTTTTGATAGATAGGGTTTAACTATTAGCAATCCTTTTCCCATAAATGTCACATTGACAAACTTGAAGGATTGGAATGATGAATCTAGTGCGTCTTCATTAGGCTTTATATAGATATCCGTGGTGAAAGCAACGGTGATCATTTTTTTCTACTACGGTGGTGACGACTGTATCATCTATCATAAATTTGAGCTTCTAATAGAGAAAAGATGGGACAGCTCCAGCGAAGTGTATCCATGGTCTTCCTAATAGGCAATTGTAAGAAGGATTAATATCTATAACTTGAATGTCCATTTCATATGTACATAGGCCTATTTGAAGCTAGATTTTGATATTTCCAATTACTCCGTGACACGTTCCATTAAAAGGTCAGACTATGGTGTAACTGCTTTGGATGTTAGACTGATCGACAGGGAGTTTATTTAGTGTAGTCATAGGCATGGCATTAAGGGCCGACCCATTATCTATAAGTGCTTTAGGCAAAATGCGTCCCTTACAGTGGGTAGTGATATGTAGAGCTTTATAACTGTCGCTGCCTCCAGGTAGGATCTCATCATCAGTGAATAAGATATAAACATCAGCCATGATGTTGTTTAGTAGCTGATCCAACTTTTCTAGGAGATATCTGAGGGCACATATGCTTTATTTAGCACCTTCAGTAATGCATTTCGGTGGACTTCCGAATTAAAAAGTAGAGATAGCACAGAAATCTTAGCAGGTTGTTTGCTTACCTGATCCATAATGCAATATTTACTGTGCTTGATGAACTTGAGAAACTCTATGGCTTCTCTTTCATTCACTACTTCCTTGACATTTTCAGGCTCAAAATTCTTTACTTGGGCTTGAGTGGTACTGGTACTTGGTGATGCAATAACCTTTTACTTTTCTTGAGTTAGGGAAGCATAACACCTATCGCTACAGGTTAGGTGACAACTCCTAACAGTTCTATTGCAGCAATAGAGGGAGTTAGTTCTTCGATCATCACTACCTAATTCTCATATTTTCATGCGATAGCTTTATTGCTCTTATACAGGAATGGTTTAGGCACTTCTACCGTTAACTTTTATGTAGGTGTCGAAGAACTAACCTCAAAACTTGGCTTGCCATAAAGAATGAGTGATCGATTTCTCCCATAAGGTGGCTTCATGGTTTCATCTCCCATCATATTGATAGATTCAGCAGCAGGTATGATCTCATGATAAAATTCTATCTGGTCTTTATGCATTTTTCTTTGAACCATGGACCTGAACTCTTTACATGTTTGTAGGGTATGACCTATAACTGTATGGAAGTCGTAAAAGTTGTCAGGATTATCTTCCAATTTTTTTTTGCTTTAAGCAACCCAACCTGAATCAATGTTTGCCAGACCAAGAATATTGGTATCCTTACATCCTCTATGCTTACCTTTACTTCATGTTTGTTCTTAATGTCGATCATGTTTGCAACTGGCTTAGTATGGTTTGGTAAAGGATTGGCAGCAACATTTGGTCCGTCATTCATCCCAAACTACAAGACTTTTAAGTTAATAAGATATGCAGTTTTCAATCTTATGCCCTGCTGCCTCAGCATGATATTGACAGTGGGTGTTATGGTTGTACCATGGTGGGTATGGCGGCTTCATTTCTGGGACATAGATTGGGGCCACCGAATGATTTTGGAGTAAGGCTTGGCAAAGCTCTTTATAGGTCATAAGGATAGGATCAAAGTGCTATCTTTATTGATTTGCACCTCGATTGCTAGGTGCATTATTAGTTGTTCAATTGGTATTTTGGTGGACTTGTGGAGGGTAGCTTTGTGGTGGGTTGGATGGGATTGCGAATAATGGGCTGTAGGTTATGGCATTAATTGGCTGAGGAGGTATGGTGATAAGGCGAGAATACAACATGTTTGGGTAGTGAGGGTTGGGTGTTTGACATTGTTTTAGCTGAGATGAGCTAGCATAACTTATAGCACTGGCCTCTCTTTCCTTCTTTTTACTAGCCACAGGCTTTTTGCTTGATCCAGACGTTTCCTCGACCGACATTCTACCACTTTTGATGGCTATATCAATCATTTCCCTAAAGAGGATGAGGTCAGTGAATTTTTTTGTGCCATTTCCTACGAGCTTCTCGTAATAAGGGGCGTGTAAGGTGTGGATGAAAGTGACTGTCATATCTTTTTCCATAAGGGAAGGCTGGACTAAGGTTGCTTCCTCTCTTAACCTTTAGCATATTGCCTTTTTAGTAGATTTCTTCTCAAAATTCACCAAAAAAAGTTAATTCGGTACCCAATCCGACATATACTGGTATTGATTTAGAAAGGCCTTAGCTAAATCAGCCCATGAATGGATTTTCACGTTGTCTAGCTTGATATACCATCGAGTTACTACCCCAATAAGGGTATGCTAGAAGCAATGGATGAAAAGCTTTTCATCTTTCTCGTACCCAGCCATCTTTTATAGGTATATTCGAACATGGATAGAAGGGTCAATGGTTCCATTAAACTTTTCAAACTCTGAGACTTTGAACTTCAGGGAATGACAAGGTTAGACACTAAAGGCAATGATTGTGCGTCAAGAGCTCTAAACTTGTCACTCTCCTCGATAGCTTGGAGGCATTTTTTCAGTAGTTGGAATTTGTTCACTTATTCTGCAGTTATAGTGGATTTTTGACCTTTTATTTTTTTCGATTCCTTATGGTCAAAGGTTATTGGATCTGTTGATAGGACTCCCGTATTCATCCCTTGAGTATTGGGAATGAATTGACCTGCCATAACAGGGTTAAGGTAGATGATTAGTGGAGCCTGAGCGACAGGTGTAGGAACAGGCTGTTGCTCTTGTCTAGTTTCCTTTTGGGCAGGTTCTGGATTATTGGTAAAGGCACTTTCACCATTGGGAGGATCATTCCTTATTTCAGCAATGCTGGCTTGCCCTTTTTCTCTCATAGAAGCTGTCATTAGTTTTATAAGTCTCGCCATCTGAGTTTACATTTTATTTTGCTGATGGAGCATCTGGTCTGTGATTCCCTGACCATTAGCTCAAGTCACTCCATACGAGCTTCATGATCATTCTCCATGATTTGCTTACGACGTCATGTGTTATAGCGGTGCATGATGTAAGGTTTCATGTTCCTGATTGATCTCAAAATCCTTTGCACTTTTATAGCCTAATTCCCATATTAGACTTCTTTTTAAATGTATTTATTGATGAGCATTCATGATACAATGATGAGTTGAGAAAATGAATGATTGATGCAAGTGCAATGAAAAAATTTGGTGAAATTCAATGTCCATATGCATTAGAGACAATTAATTCTTGGAACAGCTTCGTCAATACCATCATTCATAAAGTCATAAAAAGGGGTTTTTCTTTTACGACATGATTACATCTGAAAGTATCTGACATAATTACATTATTTATCACACAATCAAAGAAACTCAAAAGTCATTCCTCATGATCTTTAATAATGCGATGTCTTACCTTATAGATCGAGCTACTTCAATCATGTCATCCACGTCTTGCTGAGCCATCTAAACTTGTTGAATGAGGTGCTGATGTTTTCTTGGTAGTTCAGATGTGCTTGCTGGATTGTCACTTGCCAATCTAGTTTGTGTTGCTTATAAGCCTTTGTTAGTTCATTGATATAACCTTGATAATCCTGGAAAGACTATTCTAACTCTCAGATCTTATGAACAAGGGCTTCATTTTCAACCCTAGTTGCTCTCGTATCTCGTATTCAGGCCTTGAGTCTTTGATTATTTTATTGGTAGGTGGAAGCGAGGGCACGTATCCTTATGAACTTTTTTTTGCTGGTTTTGACTTCTTCTTTTCACTGATTCAGTTTGTGATTAAGAGTGGCAACTTTCGCTTCCCATTTGACTGATGTCTTGCCAATGCATTGGGACTTGTTAGCTTTTTGAAGTGTCACATAATCCTTGGTTAGGCTCTCAAGGTCATCTTTAAAGTGATCTGTTACTTTAACAACTCGATCCATTTCACCACTCCTAAGATAGATGTCCATCTCTAGCGAGCCCTTTTCCTCCTTAAGTCAAGAGATTTCTATGGTGAAAGATGCCTTTTCTCATTCAAACTCTCTCCCAAGTAGCTTGATCTCAGGAGGCAGTTCTTCTATTAGTATTTGCAGTACCCCAGAGTTAGGCGATGGCAAGGGATCATTGATACAATGGAGTTTCCATTCTTCGTATCTAGGCATGGTAAGGCTTCCTTTCCAATATCTTTCCATATAATGGATCTTCTTCCAAGCTTGGAAAGTTAACTAGACTTTCGCTTTATAATTAGGCTCTTCATACTCAAAATCGCAATATTCCAAATCTTCGAGGAACGAAATGAATTACTGGCATTGAAACTGACGCAACACCAAAAGAAGAGCATAATTGGTATTTCCTTATAGCCTCAGGAATGGCACACAAGTGTAGTCTCTACATCTATACACAGTCGAATGAGAAAACACCCATGGGGCTCTCCACATGATTTCTTCCTTCTTGACATTTTGTAATTCCTCCACCCAATGCTTTTCTATCTTATCTTGATGACATTCTTCCTTTAATGCCATGGAAAGAGGATTGATCTTGAAGAAGAAATTTTGCTTGACACTTCCTTGCCATATCTAGAGCAATGAGGCGCACCTGATAAACCTTTCAGTTCCCATCCTTTTACAAAAGCTAGGGATGCGAACGGTTTTAGTGATGATGGTGGAAGCAGTGTGATGTTGCAACATAGGCAAGAAAAAAATCTATGACCGTCACTTCTACATAACCCAAAGTCTTTGGGAATATAATGAGCCCATAGATTGCCAAAGCGTAGACAACTTGAGCTTTATTCAGATTAGAAAAGTTCATGATTACCTCTTTCAAGCTAGCCCAAGCAATGCATTTACTACTCCCTTTTACTTTGACATGACTATCAACCCATGCTTCTATGACTCTAAGAATTTGGCTTAACCTTTTCTTGAATGAATGAGGCGTTAGAGCCTTGCAGTAAATTCAGTCTGCTTGGCCCTTTCTATGTTGAGCAAGGCCATGTACTCATCAATGGTAGAGACTAAATCTTGTTGGTTGAAGGTGTAACATCAGTAGGCTAAATTTCAGAACTGTGTCGCTGCTCGCAATAAGCCATCATCCAACTGAACTTGAAGTAAGAGAGCTATATCCCTGTACTTTTTAGCGAAGGTATGTTTCATGTTGCTATCCCAATTGTCCCAAATGTGCTTCAATTCCCAATAATCATTCTGACGAAAGTCGATCTTGACCTTTTCATGCATTTTTGAGATGTAATGAAACTTTAAGATGTCCCCATCTTGACATTGGTGAGCTTTTAACCATGTTCTGACATTTTTAAAAGACTCAATAGTGGAGATAAGCTATTGCTCCATAAATGATACCCCTTGTTGAACACCGAACCAAAATAATTATCCTAAAATGATGATTGTCATGATGGTTATGATGAAATGATGCATGCATCAAAACGCAAACAAAGAGAAAATGAGTTAGTGAAGCATATAGGAGACAAATGTAATAAAAGTTTAAGAACATCAGAAAAGAAGGAAAAAAACAAACGTCTCAGCCAACATGCCAAGATGCAATCTACCCTTCGTGAGGTGATGTTATATTTTATTTTGTTAAAAAAATGACTAGTAGCTATATTTTTTCATCACCACTAATGCGGAGGTACATTAAGTCATAACTCAGACAGCATAATAGTTTACCATATAAGACATTATGAATGATGATTTTTGTTCACCGTCACTTATTTATACAAAGGTTAGCCATCGTTCGGGCAGCACAATGGCATGTCTCGATAAATGATAAAAAAATAGATGTGGGTGACAATTATACACTCATTGTCACCTATATAACTATGGTAATTAAGAGTAAAGGTTAGAAATGTTTCCCCGAGTGACCCTATTCTCTGGGTATTCTAGTAGTGTTCTGGTATGGTTTGACATGGTTTAGCTCGTAGGGCTCACTGCATGAGGTTTAAGTTGATGCCTAAACAGGTATCCAAATTGCTCTTCCATCCGATAAGGACTATCAAGGGACCTTAATCCTAAATCCATCGTGGGTTTGGCAGAACAGGTTTGATCCGTTAGATGTATTTCCCTATGCAAATGCGGAGGGTTACTTATGAGAGACATAGGTAATTTACATCTAGGAAGTTAGTGCCATGCCTATGCAGAGGGTTACTCACGAAGGAGAATAGCTCACTTCGTCCTAATGATTAGGTTATAACCACGCCATGGAGTTTACCAGGACACTAATGCATATGCAAGGGTGCAATGTGTGACAGGGAAATGAGCAAACCTTTTTCTTTACTTTCGTATTACCATTTTTATTAAGCTAATAATTATTTAAAAAACAAGACAATCCTAAAAATCATGTCAAACAAAAGATTAGATGATAGAATAACAAAAGGGTCATGGTTAAATAATGACCGAAGATCTAAAGAATTGGGAACCTAGAAAGTCATGGCTAGTTATTGGCCTAACTCTCTATACTATCCCCAGTGGAGTCGCCAAGTTGTCCAACGTACCCCAGGGTGTATCCTTGCAGATCTATGAGTGCGTACGATTTAAAATATTTTCTTGACTTGGAAATGTCTTCTTGACCGAGACTTTTCTTTAGTGATCTGATAAGAACGATAATGTACAAATTCTCAACTTGTGGAACAGTGAAAGGACCATAAGACGAATTGTTCATCTTATTGGTCTCGGATGACCATCACAAAATGGTCAATGCTTGGAGATCATTTTAGGCTAGGCATGACCGGATGCCTATTAAAACCTATGTCCTGAGTTATGAAACTCAAAACGTTGATCTTGTGGTCTACATAATGCAAAGATTCACTATTTGGGTTCAGGATTAAGTTACGTGCAATAAGGTACAAACGTCTTCGTGATGCCCCAAATCGATACCTTGCTAGGTATGTCTTATCTTGATTTTGATTCTTTCGATCTTAACTTGTCATTATTTCGATACAACCCTCTTTTAATGCATGAATCTTATAAAAATACAATCTAGGTTTTGATGAAAAGATCGAATCTCATATACGCCCTGAAGAGATAGGAAATATAGAGATTTTCAATACAAATGACCTCTAGATTTTACTTTAAAAATGGAGTGTTCCACTTTAGGCACTAGAGAGATACCCACGCAGAACATTACCTTTAATTTTATTTGAAATGTTTTGAAAACATGAATACATATAGCCATCATAAAGAAATCATGTTAGTAAGGCAATAAATGAAGTAACATAACATGGATCATTCAACGCAATGAGAAAGAAAAGGGATGGACTATTGGAATTTATCTCAAAATTAGCATTAATTATTTGGGAATAACCAAGTTGTCAATTTTCGAAGTGCATCTGAGTTTCTTGATTAAACAATTTGTTTGACACATTCACGCAAGTCTGAGAAAAAAAATTAACTGTAGTTAAGAGACAGGGTTAGAGTATCATTTTGAAAAGATGGGGTTGGAGTATCCCCATGGATGATGAATAATTTTGAAGAAGAAAGATTCTTTAAATCTTGACAATTTGGAAAAGCAGGGTTGGAGTATCCCCTTGGAAGGTCGAGGTTAGAGTATCCCCATGGATGACAAATCATTTTAACAAAAAAAGGGTTTTTTTAGATCTTGACAAATTTGAAGAGCGAGGTTGGAGTATCCTCAAAAGTGACATGTCTGACACTCTTTAAAGAAGTTGAGTCGGAAAAATTAAATTGATAAAATCTTGTGATTTAGAAGACGATGAGCATTTTGACAACATTAGGTAAAAAAATTATTGTGAATGAGGATGGTAAAGATGTAAAATATGTTTGTGCCTTAATACGAGTCAATGGGAGGTCAAAGCATGTTCTCGAGTCTAATCGGGTTGACATAGAGACATTCGAATGTCTTGAGATGAAATTTCGAAAAAGAACTCGATTTTGACCAAATCCTATAGCATCGTGCTATCTTGCCTCCCCAATTTATTCTAAATTGATTCGAAGGATTGAGAAGGTGGACAAGACACTGTTAGAAAGGTAATCAATGAAGGTCATCCTAAAAATATTCCCTATCTCCCAAAAAGTCATTTTTCGAGAGAATAAATTTTCAAATTTGGGTTAATTTTGCTGCTGGTAGAGCATACAATGGATAAGGTGTGTCAAACCTTGAAAAATCACTCCAGACTCATTTAGTATCGAAAAATTATGAACAATACCCTTTTGAAAAGAGAATTTCATGAACCTTTTACAAAAAAATGTTCAAAAAATTTGGAAAAATCATTTGGTGGGACTGAATAGTCCAACCAGAATACATGCTCAGATTCTAGAGTTTCCAGACAATTTAGACTTTAAAAATCATAACTCTCACATCCGGAATCATCCAGGGGTAAATAAGACATCGTTTTAAAGATAATTCTATGTGCTTTGAGAGAAAAATATCAAAAAATTCATGAAAAATTGTTTAGGATTTTAAAGTTGTGCTGCTAGCATAGGATGAAGTAAAGCAAGGGATATCTCTCATTTTTTTATGTCTACGGGTCCAAACTCGAGTCATTGATGTTTAAACGTCTATGACTGAAGGGAAAGAGTGGCATGAGCGTCATGAACGCATTTGCGTAGCCCCGGAGTAGTTTGGGATGATGAAATAGCCCGTTGATCATGCCACTCAAGGTTTTAACTCAAGAAAAAGACATAAACATTTAGGGAATAATTGTAAGACCATCTTCATTTCAAAATCAGAAGATTTGAGCTTGTTTAACCAAGATTCCAAATCTAGAAAACTTAATTTTCCCTAAGATATTTTGCTAGCTTTA
>JBBYHO010479593.1:0-14374 GCA_038382025.1 Adansonia gregorii
GAGTGTAAAGGTTATACCTTGTCCTTGAAAGGTAAATAATTCAAGTTAGTGAATTGTGGAAATCCAAGGCAAGTGAGACCGAGGTAGAGGCAATTGAGGCCGAACCTCTATAAATCATTGAGTTTGCTTCTTCTTTCCCTTTTCTTTGATTGTTTTTTTTCATTCACTAAATCACACTCCAAAAGTTTATTGTTTGGATTTCTCAAGTTTATCTATCAAAATTTTAATTTATCAAAATTTTGAGAAACCAATTCACCCCCTTCTTGATTTCATTCACCACCTAAAGGTCTAACAATTGTCAAGATTTAAAAAAACCATCCTTTGTCAAAATTATTTGTCATCCACGGGGATACACCAACCTTAACCTTTCGAGGGGATGCTCTAACCTCATTTTTCAAAATTGACAAGATTTACAAATCTTCCTTTGTTAAAATTATTTGTTATCCATAGGGATACTCCAACCTCACCTTTTCGAAGGGATACTCTAACTCTTTCTTTGAACTACAATTATTGTTTTCCTTCTTTTCGAACTTTCATGAATGTGTCAAACAAATCTCGTTCAATCAAGAAAGCCAGAGGCATCTTAAAAATTATTAATTCAATTATTCCCAGATAATCGATGCCAATTATGAGATAAATTCCAATAGTCTATTCCTTTTTTTTATCATTGCATTGAATGATCCATGTTATGTTACTTCATTTGTTGCCTTACTAATGTGATTTCTTTGTGATGATTATTTGCATTCATGTTTTCAAATTATTTCAAATAAAATTAAAGGTAATGTTCTGCGTGGGTATCTCTCCAGTGCCCAAAGTGGAACATTCTATTTTCAAAGTAAAATCCAGAGGTCATTTTATTGAAAATTTTTATATACCTCAACTCTCTAGGGCATTTATGAGATTAAATCTTTTTATCAAAACCTGAATTTGTATTTTTATAAAATTCATGCATTAAAAGAGGGTTATATTGAAATTGTGACAAGTTAAGATCGAAAGAACCAAAACCAAGATAAGACATAGCTAGTAAGGTATCGATTTCGGACGTCGTGAAGAGGTTTGTACCTTATCATGGGTAACAACTCCCCAACCCACGGTGAATCTTTGCACTACGAGATCAGGGATCGATGTTTTGAGTTTCGTAACTCAAAACATGGGTTTCAATAGGCATCCGATCATGCCTAGCCTGAAATGATCGGTGGCGACTCCATGCGTTGGCCATTTCATGATGGTCATTCAAAACCAATAAGATGAGCGACTCGTCTTATGGTCCCTTTCACTATATCACAAGTCGAGAATTTATACATTCTTGTTCTCATCACATCGCGAAAGGAAAGTCTCGATCAAGAAGACATTTCCAAGTCAGAAAAATATTTTACGTCGTACACACCCATAGATCTGCGAAGGTCCACCTTAAGGTACGTTGCGACACTCTTGACAAATTTTGAAAATCAATTCTGTAGATAATACCACAATCCAATTTCTCATTTTTAGGGATTTTTTAAGATTTTTTTATGAAATTAGAAACTGGTCGTCGTATATTTTTATTGACACCTATGCACTATTTATCCCAATATGCATTCCAAAAAAATAAAAAATACTCAACAAAAAATATTTATTGGCATTTTATGCCATAAGATGTCAAGTTATCAATTTTACCAATTATTTTTTACTATTTCACAGTATCATGAATATTCAACTCGTAAATATTTTTCGATAAAGGTTTGTGCTAAGTTTTGGATTTTTACCTTTATCATTTATTAATTTTAATTACTATTTTGGATAACATATTGTATTTAACTCATTTTACAAGTTTTGATGTATTTTGCTTTAATTTTTTCACAGTTTCAAAATATAAATTTTCTTTTATCTGTAAAATTTGTGGTATAATTTCTTGAGATTTTACACTTTAAAATTCTTTATATATTCCCATTAAATTACCATAAACTCAGTTTTGAAAAGTTTCAATCCATTTTATGGATTTTTCTCATTTCAAGTTACAAAGTTTTTACTGTGTAAATTCTTTAGATTAGTTTTTTTTGAGTTTATAATTTTTAACCTTTGTCAAATATTTTTATTAAACTTATATTAAATTACTTTTTAAAAGTTCAATTAATTTGGTGAGTTTTGAATTTTTTTTATATATCGATTCTTCTCCATAAAGATTTTTCTCATATAATTTTATGAGTTTTGAGTTCCAATCAAGTTTGTTTTTTCATTATTTCATTTTCAAGATTTTGTTTATAATTATTAATTGTAATATTTAATTTTTTTAAATTTATTTAATTGTTAATTATTTTCTACTATTCCATAGAAAATAGTTAGGTTGATTTCCAATTTTTCTCTAAATCAATTTAGTTGGATTCTAACTACCCATTAATCGATATTATCAATATAATCATGATAAATATTGTGAATGACTACTAATTTCTTATCAAATTAATGCAATCTCATCTTTTCATGCAAATAAAACAAAAAGAAAAAAAGGAAATTAAAACAAAAAAGGGAAGAAAACTTTTGGCCAACGGACTTTTTTTTATCCCTTGGCCAATCTTCCCCCTTATAAATAGGGTGAGGATTTTGCATTAGAGAGAGATTTGGAAAGCTTAAAAAAAGATAGAAAAAATGAAAAAAAAATTAATTAAATTTTCAAAGCTTAAAGTAGTTTTCTTTCTATAATCTTCAAGTTTTGTTTTCTTTCGTTCATTTTTCTTCTTTTTGGTGAGCCAAAATTATGTTTTAGCTCATGAACTTTGATTCATGTTGAAAGGTAAACATGATGGTGATGATCCATTTTCTTTGATTTTAATAGTTATGTTTGATTTTTCTTAATAATAATTTGTTTTTCTTACATATTCATGTTATTTTTGTGTGTTGATGTTCTCCTTGATATGGTGTTAGTTTTGTCATGTTTATGATTATATCTATGCCATTTTCTTTGACATTTTCTTCTTGATATATTGAAGAAACATGCTGTATATTTTTTTTAAGATTTATAGTTTGTGCCTAATAAAGCTAAAATATATGATTATTGAGTTTGAAAATTTTTGTTTAGTTCCATCTTGGTTGAACCTTGTTGCTTGTATATTTGGTGATTTTTGTTTACTTTTGTGCTATTTGGTAAATATAAAAAGTTTAGGGACTAATAAAAAAAAAGGACAAGATAAAAATGAAAATGAAAATTAGGTGTTCTGATTTCCTATAGTTGGCCCAAACTCCCATGTATGCTTAAGAATGTGTTTTATATATTTTTGTCATGTTCAATCATATTTTTGAATTTTTTAGGGTTATCTATAATTTTATAAAGTTCAAAGACTTTTGTGTAAATATTGAAAAATTTTGTTCTAAGGTTAAAAGAAGCTGGCTGAACCTTGCTTGTGAATTTTTATATGATTTTTTGTGGTTATTTTTATTTATTTTATGCTTGATTTTATATTTGCTTATGTATGGGCTAATTTGCAAATTTTAAAAAATCTAGAGACCATCAAGAAAATCTAGCACTTTAGTTCAAAATGGTCATCCATAACATAAAATCATTCATTTAGAATATTTTAGAATATTTTTAGCATTTCGCTGGTCCTTCCATCTCGTGTTCTTTTGGTTTTCCATTAGGTACGAAATGTAGTGTTTGAAAAATTTAAGGATTTAGTTGAATTTTTGCATTTTGGGTTACTTTAGGATCTAAATTACCCATTTAAGGTATTTTGGGCATTTTAAAAATACTTTTAGCATTTTTAGCCAATTTGGGACTAACATGTAATTTTGAGCAATTTTTGTGCTTTAGGTCATACGTGTCACCTAAATTATCCATTTAAGGTAAAAATTATTATTACTTATCTCTTCGTGTCCTTTAAGGTTGCGTGGATACTTTCACATCGAAAGTATACCCTAAAGGTATTTTGATAATTTTTTAGATCTAAGTCCTAGGTAGTCATTGGGATGCTTTTATGCTAAAGGTGTGCATTTACGATAGGTTCACCCTTGGATGATCTTTTTTGTGACTTTTAGGGTTACCGAGATAATTTCATGGCAAATGTATACCTAGGGGCATTTTGATAATTTTTTATGAACCAAGTTCGATGTAATCTCGAGATGCTTTTATGCCAAAGGTGTGCATTTAGAATATGTTCATCTTCTTATGATCAATTTCGTGTCCTTAAGGGTTATCGAGATACGTTCATTTTGAAAGTACACCTAGGGGCATTTTGTAATTTCCTTAGAACCAATTTTAACAGTCACCAGGATACTTTTACGCCAAAGGTGTGTATTTAGGATAGGTTCAACCTCGTATGATCATTTTTTAGTCCTTTAGAGTTACCAAAATACTTTCATGTAAAAGGTATACCTAAGGGTATTTCGGTAATTTTGTATTAAAATCAAGTCCTATGTGATTATTGGAATACTTTCATGTCGAAGGTATACATTAGGAATAGGTTCATCATTTTGGATTGTTATTAGGTTTTAGGATGCTCTATAAATATTACTAATAAAATCAAAAAAAAAATTTAGAAAATTAAGCCAATGTCTCCAAGTTAGAATAACACATAGAATTTCTCATGAGAAGGATTTTATGAATTATTTTAATAACGAGATACCATTTTTCAAAGTGAAAATCAAGATTTTTATAAATTTTAAAAAAACTTTTCGTATTCCTCTGATCCTCCAATAGGATATGGAAGATATTTAGATTTTTAAAACATTTTGTATTCCTCTATTTTTTGCTAGGGTACAAAAAAGAATAATAAAAAAACTTTCAAGTTTCAATGGCCTTCTAGTGGAGTACGAAAGAGATTTTGATTTTCAAAAATTTAAAAAACCTGATTTTCTCAACATGGAATAATAAATTGTTTCATAAGATATTACTTTGGGAATTATGATTAGATGCCATAAATTGAAAATTGGATAAAAATTAAAATTCGAGTTAACATGTAATTAATAAGGGACCGATTTTTGAGCATCACGAGAGGGTCGATCTCTGCTTGTGATTGTAACTGACTCCTGGACCCTTTATATGATCTCTAGTACAATTGCGTACCTCAGATTTGGTATTTTAAGGTTTCATAACCCTCAAAATATTAACTTTCAACAGATGATCAATCTTACCTAGCTCAAATAGATTAGGGGCAACTCCATATAAATAGTCATTTTGAATGGTTTATCTAGACCACTCAGTCCTAGGAAATAAGAAAATGTTAATAATAATATAGCCCATAGAAATAAAAAAAATATAAAATAGTGATTTATCAATAAAAGCAAGAACAAAGGCCGTTTAAGTTAAACTTGATCAGGATTTATATCCAAGCCACGTTGCAATAGGAATATATGGAGACACTCAAACTTGCATTTTGCTGCCATTCTTTTAAACGGGAAATTTGGTTATGTTCTCATATTTAATTAACTAGTTTATCTTTCTTCTACTAACATAATATGAACTTATGTTTGAATTGCAGTTTTGTTACTTCTGTGCTGACATATCAATTCGAATAATGAATGGCAACAATAACACTTTATACACCTGTAGCTTGCTATTTATTGTCTCTTGTTCGCCTTGTTAAACAGTTCAATTGCTTTAATTACTTTTCAATGCATGTACGCATGACCTATATTTGAAATGAGCATAACCGAGGTGGCTGAGTCAACATAATTTGCTTGTTTTCAGTTTCTTTGATTTCAAATAGTTGATCTTGCTTTGAGATGTAAAGTGGAGGGACTGAAGTTTTGCATAGAAAAAAAAATCTGATGGGATATTTTGCGACAGGTTTTGGTGATAGATAATGAAACACGATATTGCCCTTTAGTTATCAATCAGTATTGTTGGTGATAAAACTAAAATATTATTGCTTTGTCTGTAACACAAGGCTTCTATATTACTTTTCCAACGTCTCTTATCTTTGTTATCTGTATTTAGGGTAAGTATCAAATATAGAAACGTGTCTAGCAGTTTTGAGTTATGTATATATATATATATATATATATATTTAAATGACCATATTATTATATTTATATTTAAATATATATAAAACGCATATATCAAACATAAATATTTAAAAAAAAATGTTGGGCGGAATAACTCAGCCTCTAATGCAGTCATAAAGAAGCCTCAGATGATTGTTTTTTCATTTAATTTTTTTAATGAAATTTTAGTTTTACGAATCAAGGCTAAAGGCTATCATTGGTGGTTAGTTTTACAATTCAAGACTCACTCTAGACACTTGCCTTGCGTCAAATCCTAGTAATCATATGTCAATACTATTTACAAATATAAATCGACACATGTAGAATTTAATAATCCATGATTTGTTATTAAAATAGTAATTATAAATATATCAAACTATGTTAAATATAAAATTATATCATATTATAATAAAAAGATTATTATTAAAGCTCTAATAATGTGGAGCCTGATGCAAAAGTAAATTAAGGCTCAAATACAAAAAATCAAATAAAAAAGTAAATTAAAGCTCAAATACAAAAAATCAAATAAATAAACAAAAAAAAGGTTCCCATAAACAGGTTAGGGATTTGAGAAGGAAGAAGTGGGAAAGTACCTCACAATTTTATTTAATATATTTTTATTTTTATTTATATTAATCATATTCAACTTATAATTATATTATTTAATTTCATAAACTAGAATAAAATCCAAATCAATATAATCAATTTAACCATATCACTTAATTTTGATTTGGTTATTTTATTTTTTAATGTAATATTTAACCAATTTGATTTACTTTTTAAATTTAATTAATTTATTTAATTTTAAAATTTTAAAATTGAAAAGATCGACGACTTTAATTACACCATTTATTATAGAGGAATAATGTGAACATTAGCTTGCAACAAGAAATGTAGAATCGGCCACGTTTTAGAGAGAGCGTAAAGAGTATTGAAACTAGACTTGTTCATGGGCCGGGTCGGGTTTGAGCATAGTATTATCATTAAATTTGCTTCCTCAAGTCCAGCCCAAAAAATGAGCCTTGAATTTTGCCCAAACTTGCTCATACTTGTAAATAAATAGTCAAACCCATTTAAGTATGTCAATATTATTTTTTTATAATATATTTTTTAAAAAATATTTTTTTAAATTAATCTTTATTAATTTAATAATTTTTGTTTATTAAGTTTATAAATATAAATAATTTAACTTAATTTTTAAAGTTTACACTATAATATTATATATCTGTATTATTTATATAACAAAAATTACATAATACATAAAATATAAAATAAATTTATATAATGTAATAGTAAAACGTGCTAGGTCGAGCTCATGTTTTAAAAGTTAAACCCAAGGCCCAGCTCATTTTTTAATGGAACCTAATTTTTTTGTCCAAGCTTATTTTTCGAGCTTAATAATTTTGTCCAAACCTTCCCAATTGTCGAGCAAGTCTTTGGGCTTGGATGAGTAGCCCAGCCCTTGAGCAGGTCTAATTGAAAACTTAGATCAATTCTTTCTCGGCCCACACGTTTACCAAGGCTATGCGTCTAAACAACCTCTCGATAATTATCACATAATCCCTTGTTTTTATTTTCAATTTTCAATTTTTTGTTTTTCTTTAGTTTGTGCCAATATATTTTGGAATGCTTAAGGGGTGTGCAAAAATTTGGGTAATCTAACTCACCTACTAAAACTGATCTGGCTCAGTTTATTCAGATAAGCTTTTTTGGTCTCAGTTATTCTATGAAAACTTGATCAATTAAAGTTGATTTAATTAGTCAATTTATGATTTTAATTTTTTAAATCGAATCGACCGATTAAACTAACTTCTAATTAAATAAAATTACTATTATTACCCTAAACCCAATAACCCATTACCCATAAGCAGACAAGCCCATTAAAATACCCTTAAACCCAATATTATAAGCCCATCAAAATCTTAAATTTAAGGGAAATTTTAAAATTAATTTTTTACAAACAAAACATTTTGGAAGTTAAAACGCTGACCCACGTGTACATTTCGAAACCCAAAGCCTCGTTTTTTGAGTAAATACAATTAGTGTATTTATATTATATTTATATATTTTATTATATTATATTAAAGATTTTTTATTTTTATATTAATTTTAATAAATATATGATTCGTATTATATAAATTTTAAAAATATATTTATATCATATTATTTTATTTTATTTGTATTATATTCGTATAATTATCTCAAATATTGTTAGGTTTAGTTTTGAAATCGTAAGCGTTGGTATCCTCCTGCTTTGATCTTCGGTCTGAGTCGCAACCATCTCCACTCGTCGATATCCGATCTGCTTGGTCTCCAGCCTCTTGTTGCGAGTTACAAGTCCTCGGTCTCCAATCTCCAGACATGCTAGTTGGAATCTTTCCATCAATAAACACGTAACTTGTTTGATAACGGATCATCCTGACTAGTTATTGTATACTCGGAAGATATTTAATGTACTAGTTCAAGCAGTATCTGAAGAATTGCTTCTAAATTTCACCATTTTCATAGGGACTTCTGTATTTATGTTCGATATTTTTCTTATATTTTGCTGATCATAGTTGTGCATATGCTTGTTCTACTGTGTCTTTCCTTTCACCGTTGTTTCCTACTTTAAGCATTGAGACTTAGTGTCTATTCGGATAATGGTTTGTGGCAAATGTACTTATTTCTAGAAAAGCTGATTTTTTTTGCCGTTTGGATGATTATGTGTAAAATATATTTGGTTGTTTCACTTTCACTTTTGTTTCAATTTAATGTTTTATCTATTGTTTTATTTCACTTGTCTTTACGCGTAAAATATATTTGGTTGAATGTATTATCTTTTGTGAAATATATTTATCGCATTTTTCTTACTTTTGTTGTCAAATTCTTGCTGGTTTTTTGTACTTAATAATGTTTAAATTATATAAATTTTAAAATATTTATATATTTAAATTAAATTTTTATTTTATTTTAATTATTTGTATCGTATTTGTGTCATGAAATTTTGTCTTGTCTAAAATTTTCATCGGTCTAAAATTGCCTATCTATAATGAAAATGATTATGACGTTAAAATTCACATAACTGGGCCAACCATCTACTCAAAATTTCAAGTACTGCTTGGCAAGACTGGAATTAGTAGTTAAGTTTACGCAGGGCACAATCACCATCCTTTAAAAGTTATTGATTGTTTCAGTAGTTCTATATAATCATTTCTATCTGGTTCTAAATGGAAGATAATTCATTTCAAAAATGAATGCAATGCAATCATTTGTTTCCCATATTGCTCTTCTCTCATGCTTGAACTTGTATCTCATGAACCTTTATTTTCCTTCTGCAATAGGTGGCAACGCGACCAACTTGAGCGGCAATGAGACATATCATGTCGCATTACTTGCCGTCAAGGGTCAAATAACTAAGGATCCCATGCAGGTCACAAAGTCTTGGAATAAATCTTTCCACTTTTGCCAGTGGAAAAGAGTTTCTTCCAGTCGTCGACATCAGAGAGTTGCCATCTTGAATTTAAACTTCCAAGGTTTGGCAGTGTTTATGTCACCTTCAATTGGTAAATTTAGTTTTCTTCGAGTTCTTGATCTTTCACAAACAGTTTCCAAAGGGTAGTCCTCTCGGAGATCAGTCATCTGTTCAGGTTGCAAGAGGTAGTTTTGGCAAATAACTCGTTAACAGGATCGGTTCCTGTTAATCTTTCAAGTTGTTTTAACCTGAGAATTCTCAATGTGAGTGGAAACAACGTCACCATTCATATTCCTGCTGAGCTTGGTTCCTTAGGAAATCTGTTTTGAGTATTATGTTGACAGAAATAGTTTAAAGGGTGCTATCCTGGATTCTTTTTTAAACATTTCATTGGTGAAAGGTGCTCTGAATGCAAGAAAATGAGCTGAGTGGAAGAATTCCAGAATCGATAGGCCTGCTTAAAAGCTTAAACGTACTTAATCTTGCTGATAACACACTACTATCAGGTTCGATCCCTCTGTCCATCTATAACCTCGTATCTTACTACTTTATTTATGCGTTTAACCAACTTCATGGAAGCCTTCCAACATAGCCCTTACTCTACCCACTATTAAACTACATCTTTCGGCAAATCAATTGAGTGGTGTCCTCCCCGTATCGTTACCATATGCCTCAAACTCGAAATTCTTGAACTTCCAATAAACAAGTTTTTTGGTATGGCTCCGGCTCATTTGGGAATCTAAAGAAATTGTCATCGCTAGATTTTTTTAATAACAATCTTGGAAATCGGCAAGCCAATGAACTTAGCTTCATCACCTCTCTGGTCAACTGCAGCCAGTTAACATTATTGAACCTAGATGACAATAACTTTGGAGGGCAAATACCAGGTTCCCTAGCCAACCTTTCAACCCAGCTAAAGTCTTTTGGTATATCAAAGAATCAGATTTATGGGAAAATCCCCTCTGATATAGGAAATCTTATCAGCTTAGAGTGATTATCCATGCAATACAATCAGCTAGCAAGAGCCATCCCTGAAGCCTTCGGTAAGCTTTATAAGCTACAATTGAGAATTGGTCAAAATAAATTGTCAGATGAAATCCTTCCTCCTTTGGAAATCTGACGTTGTTGAACCAACTTTGGCTAGAGCAGAACAATCTCCAAGGCAGCATACCTTCAACTCTTGGAAATTGTAAGATTGTTTTTATTGCATCTTTATGGCAAAGAATTAAATGGAACCATACCGTTAGAACTTTACCGTCTCCTCTTTATCAAAATCTCTGAACTTAGCTCGGAATCGTCTAACTGATCATCTTCCTATAGAAGTGGAAAACCTAAAAACTATAGCCGAACTGAATTTTTCCAACAGTGAGTTATCTAGGGAAATTCCAAGTGGCCTTGGTCGCTGTACAAGCCCGCAGTATCTTTATATGGACCGTAATTACTTCACCGGAGAACTTCCAAATTCTTTGATTTCATTGAGGAGCATCGAAGAAATGGATCTTTCACATAATAACTTACCTGGAGTGATCTCGAATTACTTTTCTACCTTTCTCTTCTTACAAAAATTGAACGTATCTTTCAATGATTTTCAAGGAGATGTGCCTGTACGAGGAGTTTTTAGCAACGCAACCGCAATTCGTTGGTTGGCAATAATAAGTTGTGTGTAGGTATCCAGAATTACGATTGCCTTTATGCTTGTTCAGAAAGCTTAGACAGGAAGCATGTCCCGCTCAGTCAAGCTAATTATTTCCCTAATATGTGGTATTTTGGGATTGGTTCTTATGCTTTTTGCTGTGTTATATTGCTATTGCTGTAAGATGCAAAGGAAGCGTTCCTTGTGAAAATCATTGCTTGAGCATCCATTTATGAAGATTTCTTTTGGGGACCTTCTCAAGGCGACCTATTGTTTGGACAATTTGATTGGCATAGGCAGCTTTGGCTCAGTTTTTAAAGGGATTCTTGGACAAAACCAAATATTTGTAGCTGTGAAGGTGCTAACTCTACAAAGAAGAGTTTCCAAGAGCTTTTTAGGCGAAATGCGAAGCCTTGAGAATCATCAGGCACAGAAATCTTGCCAAAATTTTAACTGGTTGCTCAGGTGTTGATTACCAAGGTAACGAATTTAAAGCTCTTGTTTACGAGTTTACGCCAAACAAGAGTCTCAAAGCTTGGCCGGATTCACCTTTAGAAACAAGGATTATCATGCATGATGAGGAACCAAGGAGTTTAAGCCTTTATCAGCGGTTAAACATAATCACTGACGTGGCTGAGCACTTTGGATTATCTTCACAATGATTGCAAAATGCGGATTATTCATTGTGATATGAAGCCAAGCAACGTCCTTCAGGATAATGACATGACTGCTCACCCGGGCGATTTTGGTCTGCCAAGGATCATTTATCAATTCAATTCTGAAAGTCATATCTGATCAAACTAGTTCAGTTATACTATCAAAAACTTTTAACCTATCATTTTCCAGTTACCTCTCATTAAACTTCAATCAAAAAGCAATAAATTAAACTTCATTTAATCACATTGACATCATCTTTTTTTTCAAGAGAATGGCATGGGAAGCATGGTAACTTCAGAGGGTGATGTGTATAGTTTTGGGATTCTACTGTCGTATGTATTCACGGGGAAAAGGCCAACTGATGAAATGTTCAGGGATGGCTTAAACCTTCACAAGTTGGTGAAGATGCGTTTGCCTGACAATGGGGAGGAGGTTGTTGATCCTACACGTGTTTTGGTAGAAGCAGCAGCTGAGCCTGACATCAATAATACCAACGAGTGCCTAATTTCATTACTTAGAATTGGGGGAGCATGTTCGGAGGAGTTGCCCAGAGATAGAATGGAAATCCATTATCCTCTCAATCAATTGCTTAAAGTCAAGACTATGTTTTCCTCCAAAATGGACACATATACATCCAATTCCTACACAAGTAGGAGCCTATTTCCGTGAAATTTTCAATTTTTCTCTTAACACTCAATACCAATACTTGTTATTAAAGACAATTTTAGAAACTAGACCAAAGCTGTGGCTGTTCTTTATTATTATTATTATTTTTTATTTTTCAATAATATTGTGGGTATGGATTGAATTATAGCTCGAATACTTTGGGCACAAAAATTTGGCCAGTTTGCATGTTTTCTTTCTACGGATTAACACTCTCATTTTTTCCTTAGTTGAAGAACAAAAATGGAGAGAGAGACAGAGAGAGAGAGAGAAATAATTTTTACTTCTAATATCCTTTTTTTTTTTTGCCTATATTCCTTTTAGAATGTCTCAAAATTATGTCGCATTTTTACTTTTTATATCGAAACTAATTCCAACTAATGCAATAGAAATTGGTAATATCGAAATAGGTAATATATCCGAAGTTAATTTCACAAAGTAAACCAACGATACACAATGTTTAATGTTATTTATTTGTTCTTTTACAAAAAGAAAGTGTTACGGAAAAGATGATTCCTCTGTAACGTAGAAATCGATTCTTTTACTTTGCTTTGTATTGATTCTCGATGGTTCTTCCAAAATTGACTTTTATCTTACAAAAAAAAAAAAAAATAGTATTTTGGTTTTCGCGTTACTTAATTATTATTGTTAATAATAAATTAAATACAATTATAATAAAAAAGTAATATAAATTTTGAATTTTAATAAATTATTATAATAAATTATATAAAATATCTTGTAAAATGGTAACTTTTAAATAAAGATATAGATATTTAAAATCACTAAATTTAATCTAAACAAACCATAACTCCCAATAATTATATGATATATCTAATAAAATTTAGAGTTAATTGAATAATATCAATTTGACTTAACAATTTTTATGGAATATGATTATACAAAATAAATACAACAATGAAAAATAATTAAAATAAAATGACACAAAAAATAATATGAATATGATATTAATAGACGAACATGTCAAAATTTATATATGAAAAAAAATATCATGACATAAGATTTTTAGTTATTTAAATAGTGCCAATTAGCTCTACCAATCTCAAACACGACATTGACATGAAAAATAACAAAAAAATAATATAACAAAAAAATAACATTAATGCAACATGAATATATAATTATATCAAAATTTGTATATAACGTGTTAAAAAATATATAATCTATCGAATATTATTAAATATAATATGAAAAATAAGGACAAATACAACAAATGATAATTGTTAAAAAAAAAACCTCAAAAAAATTTTAAATTGCTTCTAGGCCTATTTTCGAGCCTAAACTGTTTATCTAAACTCTCGAATATGAAACGAATTTTCAAATTTTAATGGATAATCTACCCTTTAAAAAAGCTTATTTTTAAAAATTTTATGTCCTGCAAATAAACGTTGCTTTGAAAATTAAGGGTCGTCATGTTTTAATGGATAATCCGAGCGGATTATTTTTAAAATTTTATTTTAAATGAAAGGACCGCAAATAATTGGTGCTTTGAAAATTAATAACTGTTCCTTTGGTGATAACTAACATTTGGTAAATCTATAACCTATATAATAAAATGATAGGGGTTATGTGATGACACCTATACGCTTTGTTTTTTAATTTATTTGTAAAATTACAAAATGTGTTTTTTCACTTTAAAATGATCATAACTTATAGTGATTATAAGAAATAATTATTAATAAGGAACAAAGAGTTTTATAACTTCTGTGATTAAAGAAGGCAAAAATTTTGATATCCTACACTATCTTATTCATTTTTATATGGATTCGAGTATGCATATATAAATATTGTATTTATTATTTGTAGTAAATTCGAAACAGATTCACATTTGAATTTTTAGATATTTATTATTTGAATCCACTTTGACTTTGGTTTGGGTAATGTTATATATTTGAATTTGTTGCCCAAATACACTTTACCTATACCGATAATAATTTTGAATATCTGATATTACTTGATATCTATTTATATATTTTGTTGTTCAATTTTATATTTTT
>JBBYHO010480034.1:0-24250 GCA_038382025.1 Adansonia gregorii
TCTTATAATAATATAACAAAGTAATAAGATAAATTAAAAAAATATGAAAGTCATAATAGATAATACTATATAAAAATAAATTAAATATTAAATATTGAATATTAATACCATATATAAGTTAATTAAATATTAAAAATTTAATTTATATTTTATATATGATTCAATCTACTCATGGGTCGGGCCAAGTTGCAGCCCAATATTTTTTAAAATCGCAAGTCTAGGCTTTTATTTAACATGACCAAATCTGCTTATTTAAGCCAGAATTACTGTTCATTATATTAAAGATATATTTTTATTAACATTTATATATTTTATAATTAAATATAAATAAAATATATATTATTTTAATTTAAAAATATTGTTTCCAACAAGGCTAAGCTATTTTAAAGCAAAAGCATGAGAGCCAAAGCCTAGACCCAATTGGGTTAGATGGGTAGTCCGGCACTTGAGTAAGTCTGTATATGATAAAATAATAATTTATCAAAAAGTACATCATATTATGAGCTTTAAAAACGTTGTCAAGAAAGTATATTATTGATTCATTATATTTTTAATTTAATTAATCAAATTTATTAACTATTGAGAGTTTATATACATTAGTTGTAAATTTTGAAATAATTCTTTGAATATTATTATTATTATTATTATTATTATTATTATTATTATTATTATTTTAAGAAATTATAATTAGAATCTGATAATTGTATAATAAAATAATAAGATTAATTAAAAATATGAAAGCCATAATAGATAATGCCATATTAAAAATAAATCAAATATTAAATATTGACTATTAATACTATTTATAATTTAATTAAATATTAAAAATTTAATTTATATTTATATATGATTAAACTTGCTTAAGGGTTGGGCTAATCGTGACTTGAATTTTTTTAAAATCCTAAGCGCAAACCCTTATTTAATGTGCCTAAATCTACCTGTTCAAGCTAAAATTATTGTTCATCACATTAAAGAATTTTTTTATTAATATTTATATAATTTATAATTAAAATCAAATAAAATATATTTTATTTTAATTTAAAATAACTGTTTCGAGTCGGATTAGGCTAGTCGAACTAAAATATGAGAACCCAAGCCTAGGCCCAATTGGGCCAAGTGGATAGCTCGATCCTTGAGCAGGTTTATATATGATAAAATAATAATTTATCAAAAATAAATTATATCAAAGCTTTGAAAGTATTGTCAATAAAGTATATAATCAATTTATCATTTTTTTAATTTAATTAGTTAAACTCATTAAATATTGAGAGTTATACATGTTAGTAGTAAAATTTTAAATACTTCTTTGAATATTATTATTATTATTATTATTATTATTATTATTATTATTATTATTCTAAGTAATGACAATTAGAGTCTGATAATAATATAACAAAGTAATAAGATAAATTAAAAAATATTAAAGCCATAATAGATAATACCAATCAAAAATAAAAAAAATCACATGTTAAACTAGCAATTGACCTGTCCATGCGCCAAACGACCTGTTCATAGGCTAGATAGCCTACCCAACATAATAGGCCCTGCACGATTAAGCCCAGGTCTTAGATTTTAAGTTTTAAGTATGCTCGACCTGAAATAAATTTTTTTTAAATAAAATGATATATTTTTTTTAAATTTAATTATAAAATATGTAAATATAAATATAAAAATAACTTTTTAATATTATAAACAACGATTTGTACTTAAATGGGTTAGCCAGGACAAATATGGCCCTGAGCTTAGAATTAAAAAATTTTCAAGCCATGGATAGACCCATAAAACTGAACTAAGATTTTTTCAAGCAAGACGGGGCCAAATTCGTACCTAGGCTTAGAGTTTAAAATTACATAAAAATGATTACATTTAACCTAAAATAAAAAAATATGTAAAATATACTCAAACTTGAACCCAACCTGAACCTGAACCTGAAATAAATTAGCCTGAACCTGAATTAGCCCGAACTCGAGTTGACTTGAACCTAAAAGAACCCAAACCCGAATTGACTAAAAGCTGAATTAGCCCGAACATGAAACAACTTGAACAAAAAATGACCTATTCCGAACCCGCTCTAAATTGCCATCTCTACTAAAAATGTTAGAAGTGTCTCTAATAACCAGAATACCCCAAATAGGTAATTTGATATGAGAAATGACTTTTTTAACCTTAAAATGCAAGGCTTTACTAAAGGTTCCCCAAACTTTTTTAACTTTTCAAAAAGGTCCCTACATGACATAAAACACAAAATTAAACATCAAATACATCAAAATTAACATGGAAAACATTTCAAAATTCACATGAAGTATTTGGCCAAGTACCTTTGGCCTTGAACAAAAAATTTATATATTTTTTGCAAACAAGTCCCTAAACTTTTTAAAATTGCTAAAAAGTCCCTAGTGGGCTAAAAATGCATTTAAACATGTTTAAAATGCATGAAAGACACCCCTAGGAGTCCATGAAGCATTTGGCCAAGCATAGAAGGCCTTGAAATAATGTTTTTCCTGATTACAATTAAGTCCCTAGATTTTTCATAATTACAAAATGGCCTAAAATATCAAAAACTTCACAAATAAATCCATGCATGTATGGTCAACTTAGGAAATACCCTTCCAAGGCCTTAAAATTTTTGGTAAAATTATTTTAGACCCCTACAAGTTTCAAACATGACAAAATAGTCCAAATTGCCATTAAACCAAGCATAAAAATTTAATTCAAGGATATATGATATTTAGCTAACATCGATAATAACCAAAAACAATTTTTCTCCACATAATTTCATGGATATTAACATAAATATATGTCCTAATTTTTACCAAGCTTATATAGGCATTAAATCATGAAAAATATGAACATATGAACATATGTCATCATTAATCAACATGAAAATGCCAACGAAAACAGCACAAAATTATATACATAATATCATAACATCATTTCCATAACAAACATGTGTTATCTTGATAAAAGTCAAATTATTGCTAATAAAAATCAAATTTAATGATTATATCAGGAAACTTTGATCATTGCCTTTATACTTGGCCTTTCAACGTGGATTAAAATCCGTAAGCATAAGTAATCAATAGGTTTACTAAAAGGAGGAACCATGCATGAAATAAACAAAAATCAAAGCTTTCACAAATGAAACTAGCTTAAAAAACTTGAAAACATAAGAAATTTTGGTGTCTTTTCCTTATGGAAGCATTAGGATTTCAAATGAAAACATCCCCCCCTGTTTTAAAAGGGGAAAAGAGGGAGGATTCAGGTAAGAGGCATATCTCCCTTTCGGCCGAATGCCTTTGATTTTTCTTTTTATTTTATTTATCCTTTTTTTTTATTTTTGTTACTTTTTAGATTTGTTTTTACTTTTTTGATAAGGCTAAATTTATATATTTGTCATTTTTGCTGAATGACCTTGATTTTTCTTTTTATTTTATTTATCTTTTTATTTTCTTTTTGTTACTTTTTAGATTTATTTTTACTTTTTTGATAAGGCTAAATTTATATATTTGTCATTTTGTATGAGTAATCATGCATGACTCGTCATCTAGAAAAATGGCTTTTATGGTGATAAGAAAAAAACCTAATTTGGATTAAAAAATTATATGGATTAAATTGTAGCAAATTAAAGCTCATGCATTCAAGAAATAAAATTTCACATAATAAAGTTAATTAAAAATTTAATTAAAATTTTGGGCTTGCTAGAAAACAAAAAATGGGCTTATTGGGCCCATTAGAAAAGTTAATGGGTTTTAAAGGCCATGAAATGGAAAAAAAAGATAAGTTTTGGCCCCTTAAAATAAAATTAATTAATTTTCCATCAAAAATTCAAAAACGAATTTTTGATAAATTTTATGTGCAAGAAAATAGGTAATTAAAAATTTCAAACTAGTAAAACTTTACAAGCAAAAATTTTCATGGAAGAAAATTTATATTTAATAAAAAATAAATTGGAATTTCAAAAAGCTATATTGAAGTTACTTTATTGAAATATGCCAAAATGTTTAAAATTCTAAACTTTGAAAAATATTACAAAAAAATTTTAGAAATAAGAAAAGTTTATGTTTTGAAACTAAGGAAATTCCAAAAATATATACAAATTTATAAAAATGGATTCAATTCAACATGTTACTTAAAATTTTATATTGTAAAAATAATAAAGATGAAAACTTGAAATCTGGAGCAAATATTACCAAGAAAAATTTTGCGAGCATGATACTTGCGATGCTATGAACAATTCAAATTTAATAAATAAATCTAACAACTTGACACTTCATGGTATAAATGAAAATACAAAATTTTTCTTGAATATTTATGAATTTTTGGGGTGAGTATTAGCATAAATACTACACGAGTATCAGTAAAAAATATATGATGGTTAACTCCTAAAATTTCACAAAAAAATTTTGATAAATTTTTTAAAATGGGGAAGTTTGATCATGACATCATATGAAGAAATGGATTTCAAGATTTCAAGTGAATAAGTTCAAAAACTGATTTTTTTACCTTAATACTCATTTTTTATTCAAGATTCGTTCTCTGCGACCCCCGAAACTACACTTTTTTTTATCATATGCACATGCGGCATCTGGACATCACTAAATAGGTCTTGAAAATGCCTAACTCACTTACAAGAGGTCAACCCTCATTGGGATGACTAACTAATTATCTATCTCAGATATTTTTAGATTACTTGGGAAAGGGCCTGGATAGAATTTGTTGTATATGCCTTGTCATGCATTCATGCTTAAAAATCATGTCTTTATGTTATTATGAAATTTCTAGCCCATGTTCATGTCATGGAAACATCATCTTTTATATTCATATCGTATTTTATGTCTCCATAAAATTATGTTGGTATGCTCATGTATTTTTCTAGCCAAACAAAAAAAATCATGTTTTTATCCTGTCATGAAATTTTCATCTTTTGTTCATGTCATGAAGGTATTCTCTTTCATGCTCATATCATGTTTTATGCCTCTATAAGCATATTTTGACATGTTCATTTATTTTTCCTACCTAAAAATCATGTCTTTATGCTGTCATTGAAATTTCCAACATATGTTCATTTCATGAAACTCATATGATGTTTCATGTCTTTATAAACATATCTTAGTATCTTGATGCATCTTCTTGATTATTTCCTTGCATTTTGTCATCCATTTCAGACCAATTCTATCTTTGTCTGCTTAAAGATGTTTTTTATGTTTCTTTGTCATAAACAACATATTTAGTTCATCATATGCTTTGTCAATATGTTTGTTTATTGCTTGTTAAAAATCTATTTTCCTAACGCCTCACAAGTTAAGCCTATGTTAACCTTAATAAATGAGGATTGACATGAACATAATATTTTTATTTATTGGTTTTCTAATCTTAGGGAAAAATCAAGTTTTTTATTTTTGGGTTCAAAGCTTATTGAGGCTAAATGTTCTATTTTCAAAAACAAAATGGTTTTTTTATTATTCCAAGTTATTTTTTGCATTGCTTTTTGGCTTAGAGTCTTTACATATGTGACATGGTCAATGGGCTATTTCATCATCGCAAACTACTCTGTGATTATGTAAATGATCTCGTAAAACCCATATCACTCATTCCCTTCTACAATGGATGTTTGGATGTCAAGGCTTGAGTTTAGTCCTAAAAGAAACCAAAGATCCCCTACTTTTGCCTTAATAGCACTATAGCTATGAGTTGAAAAATCATTTTCGAACCCTAAACCATTTTTCTAAAAGTTTTTCATATTTTCAGTGATAATACATCAAATTACCTTTCCAACGATATCTCGTTTGCCCTAAGATCACTCTAAATGAAAGAGTTATGATTTTTTGAGTTAAAGCTATTTGGAACCCTTAAAATCAGCACACAGAGGTGGAAACAAATAAAAGACTGTTGATGATTTATCTGAATTTTTAAAATATTTTTCATAAAATTCCATGAAATTCTCTTTCCAAAAAGGTATCATTTGTGATTTAACATTCCGTATAAGCTAGGAATGGTTTTTGAAACTTTGTTACATCCTTTCTCTTATGCATGCTATCAGCATCGCATTAGAAACAACTTCAAAAATTATTTCCAGCCAGAAATTGATTTTCTAGGATTTTTTGGAAAATTTCTACATTAACTCTTATCGAGTTACCTTTCCAATAGCACCTTACTTGACTCTTGGAAGCTTTGAATTTTCTCAGAATAAAATAAAAAGGCATTATCCCCTATTTTTAGCATTAGTCAAAATTAAATGATTTTTTTGATTTCCAGTCTGAGGCATTTGAATGTCACTAAGTGATCCCGATTAGTCCCTTCAAGTCAAAATATATATATCAATATCATAGGCCCATATCAAGGCACAAGCAATCTTCATCATGTCATCTTTATTTTTATCAATTTTTTTAATAAAAAAACACCTATTCTGTCAAGAATTGTCAAGAATATCATCTTTGTCAAGAAGTTGCCAAGCTTTTACCAATATAAGTCTTTCAACCCCATCTTTTCAAAAATTACTACAGTTTCCTTCTATGAGGATACTTTAACCCCCTTTTCCAAGAGGATACTCTAAACTTGCTTTTCAAAAAAATCATCATGACTCAAAATTTCTTTTTCTTCGGTATTTTAAGCTTTTATAAAATTAAAACTCTGTCCTTACACCTCAACTAATCAATGGATCCAAATATGTCTTAAAATTATCGACTTAGTTGTTTCAAGGTAAGTAATGACAATTACTAGATACATCTGATCATCCCTCCCTTTTCCATTTTGTTATTTTATGTGATTTATATAATGTGATATTATCTTAGTTTATCTTCTTAACACTTGGCGATGTTCATCTTGCATCCATATTTTCAAAATAATTTTTCAAAAAATTATAAGGCAATGTTCCATGTCAGTATCTGTCTAGTGCTTAACACAAAATATTTGATTTTCAAAAATTAATCCGAGAATATTTTAGTGAAAAATTCCTACGTTCTTCACTTTTTTGGGTGCATACTTGATTTAAATTTTTATCTAAAGCCTAAGTTTATTTTATTCAAATTCATGCATTAAAAGGGGATTATATCAAAATAATGACAAGTCAAAACTGAGGAAACCAAAATTAAGTTAAGATAAGGCTGGAAAGATACTGATTTTAGGACTCGTCGAAAGTTCTTACTTTTTATGCGTAATCAAGTCTCAAACCCAAACATCGAATATTTGGATTGCTTAGACAATGGAAATAGTATTTCAAGTTTTGTCACTTAGAATATCGGTTTCAAGAGGCACTCGATCATGCCTTGCCTCAAATGATCAGTGGGACTCCAAGCATTGGCCACTTTACGATGGCCAATTCATTTGATGATCCTCCTCATGAAAAAGAGATGAAAACTTGCACTTTTTTGCCCCATCACATCCAAAAGGGAGAGTTCAAGTCAAAAAGACACTTCTCTTCAAGAGAAAAATATTTTTAAGCTGCGCGCGTTTTCTTTTGTGATGACGGTGAGGGCACGGTGCAGACATGTATGTTTTGTTACCTTTTCTTTGAGCGTGCAACTGAATCGAACACCTAGTGTTTACCAACATTATATCTGACATAATAAACTTGCTTATACCTTGTTATTCTTCTTGAGTTGAAACTATTCATGTCTTCAAGTTTTTGAACAACTAGCTGTTAATCTTGATTGTTTAAAGTTTGTTTTACATCTCAGAGTAAACTAAAACTTTTAACCCTAGCCTTATATAGCATAAAAGTTAGGAAAAAATTATTTCCAAATATATTTTCAATTGAAAGAGATAAAAACCTTATCATTTGTTTCCTCTAAGATATATAGCCACATATAATAAAACTATGGAGAAAAAAGGTTCTCTAAAGAGGTTGTCAACCGAACAAAAAAAGGGGTACACTTTCGGCTTGTTGTCTCTCAATATTGAGAAAATTTTTACTTGTAATTGAATGGATCATCATAAGAGGCCTAAACTTGGGAGGCTTTAGTGATTTGAACATTGACTACTTGATAATCAAGCTTTCACGCAAATTTTGTGGAATTCGCTTGAGACTACAGTGTCTCAAAGTAGGTATGTTCTTTGATCATGCGTATGCCATTTTCAATTATTTTTATTCATATTAAATATTTTAAGTATGGTTTTTAGAGAATTCAATTTATTCTTTGTTTAAGAAGTAAACATCTTTGATGTTTATTATTTTGTAAGTTTTGCTTAGTTATTGTTTGAGCATGCAAATGTTGACTGATATAAGATCTGACATAATAAACTTGCTTTTACCTCTATATTTCTTCTTGAGTTGATACTATTCCTGTCTCTAAGTTTTTTAACGCCTAGTTATTAATCTTAATTGTTAAAAGTTTGTTTGCATCTCCTAGTAAACTAAAACTTTTAACCCTAGCCGTATATAGCACAAAAGTTACAAAATTTCTTTTCCTAATATATATTCAATCAAAAGAGATAAAAACCTTATAATTTTTTTTTACTTTAAAATATATAGACACATATAACAAAACTATGGAGAAAAAAGTTCTCCAAAAGAGTTGTCAACCAAAAGAAAAAGGTTATGCTTTGGGCATGTTGTCTCTCAACCTTGAGAAGGTTTTTTACTTTTAAATGAATGGATCACCTTACTTTTAAATGAATGGATCATCATAAGAATCCTAACACTAGGGAGGCTTTGTGATTTCAACAATGGCTACTTGAGAATCAAGCTTTCGGGCAACTTGTGTGGAATTCAATTACTATTAAAGTATCTCAAAATAGGTAATATATTCTTTGATCATGCATATGCCATTATCAATTGTTTTTAGTCATATTAAATATTATAAGTATGGTCTTTGGAGAATTCAATTTATTCTTTGTTTAAGATGTAATCTTTTCATTACATATATTTAGCGTTTATTATTTGTTTGTTATGCTTACTTATTGTTTGAGCACGCAACTAAATCCAACAATTAGTGTTGACTGACATAAGATTTGACATAATAAACTTGCTTCAACCTCTATTATCCTCCTTGAGTTAAATTTATTCTTTTCTCCAGGTTTCAAACAACTAGTTTTTAATCTTGATTGTTTAAAGTTTGTTTTACATCTCCTAGTAAATTAAAACTTTTAACCCTAACGTTATATAGCATCAAAATTGTGAAAAAATTGTTTCCCAATTTATATTCAATTAAAAAAGATAAAAAACTTATATTATTTTTCCTTTAAGATATATAGCCACATATAACAAAACTATCGAGAATAAAGTTCTCCACAAGGGTAGTAAACCAAAAAATAGGTTATGTTTTAGACATGTTGTCTCTCAACCTTGAAAAGGTTCTTACTTGTAATTGAATGGATCATCATAGGAGGTTTAACATTTGGAAGGCTTTGGTGATTTCACTAATGGTTACTTGATAATCAAGGTTTCGAGCAACATGTGTGGAATTCACTAAAGATTATAGTATCTCAAGTAGGTATGTTTTTTAATCATGCGTATGCTATTATCAATTATCTTTAATCATATTAAATATTTTAAGTATGGTCTTTGGAGAATTCAAATTTATTCTTGGTTTAAGATGTAATGTTTTCATGGCACATCTTTAATGTTTATTATTTTTTATGTTATGCTTAGTTATTGTTTGAGCATGCAATTGAATCCAACACCTACTGTTGATTGACATTAGATCTGACATAATAAACTTGCTTCTACCTCTGCTATCCTTTTTGAGTTTATACTATTCTTGTCTCTAAGTTTTCGATTAACTAGTTGTTAATCTTAATCGCTTAAAGTTTGTTTTGCATCTCCTAGTAAACTAAAACTTTAGTTAAATCTCTAATTCTTTATCTTGGTGTCTTATCGAACCTTTATCAAATTCAATCAAGGTAAATTTCTAGTTCTTTTATTCTTATATCTTGCATAAGGGACATAACTCTTCCATGATCATTCATCATTTTGGTCTAGTATTAAACATGCAAGATGATCACTTAAATTTAAGATATAAATTAGCACATAGCTTTGATATTTATGTTTGCATCAAACATGCACACTGGGTTCTAAGTTTGTTAATCTCAAAGTATGTCATGTAAAAGCATGTTTAAAGCTTGACTTCAGCATGTTTACGCCATAAAGGAAGCTAATAAATTAACTTACCATATTGTATAAAGCATCTATTATTCATGATTTATTTTGGTTATTTTTTCTCATGCATTTTAATTTTCTTTGCTTTAAATTTATGTTTTGTATCGTATCATTAATAGTGCTAAAACAAATCAACCAAGGGTCATGGCTCACCTTGTCAAATTTATCGAATGCGAATCCAACATGCCAAACTTGGAATGGATAAAATTTCTATTCGCTTTTCTTGCATTGGGATAGAACTTAATTGTCAAATGAATCGCTCATCCAATTAAACCTTAAATTGTCATTACAAAATGACCAAATAACTCATTGTTGCCACCAATTTGTTTTGGTTAAGTGATATTGATAATTGACTAGAGTTCATCTTTAGAGGGTTACAAAACCATGGTAAACAAACTATAAAATTTATGTATTAACCATAGATTCATATGAAAAGGGTTTAGGAGTAGGTTACATGCAGAGTGAGAGATGTCCTCTTTGATGCTAAAAAAAAGATACGTATAACTGTGTTATCCTAAATCTCATTATAGTCAGTTTTAAATTTTTAGTATCTAATTATAAATCCCATGTTTTTCAATATTTAAAATAACATTATTTTTTTAGCTCCAAGTAAATTGGGTTTCAATCAATTTGGAAAATCAAAATATTTTTTGCACCCTTGTGGAAACCTGGAAGATTACAAAAGTTTAATTTCTTGAGAAAATAAAAAATTACACAAGCTAGCTTGCAAGCCATCTTTTTAAGTCTTAGGTGTTCTAATCAAAGGGGCTAAAACCTTCTTATTAGCGCATGGTTTCAACTGAACTAAGTGGACAAACTCAACTTCATGCCTCCAAGGAGAAACCATCACTCAAAGTAGCCATAACTTGGTTCTATCTAAGAAAAAGCTTTTAACCCCCAAAATAGCACTCTATTGAATTTCAACTGAACTAAGCTTAAAATAGTCAGTAAATAACTAAACTACATGCTATTTAGTTCCCAAGCATCATTAGAACATTAAACTCATCTATGCTAGGCTCATTCAAGCTTTGATGGCATAAGCTATGTCGGTGGTTCTCATGCTTATGTTTCAATGCAAAAATGTTAATAAAGGACATTTTCATGGTTATGAAGTACTCTTAGGCCATTAGTGAGGTGAAATTTAAGAAAATTTAGGTGAAATATCTTATTCATGGCATGCAATATTGATATATTTGGTGTTTGTATCGATGCAATTGCTTCCAAAACTCAAAATTCATGAAAACATGACATTGTGTCAATACAGTATGGCCTTGTATCGATATGATGTAATATGATCTTTTATTGATACAATGCATGTCCCAACCTTCAAACAACCAAAACTTGATGATTTATTGATACATTAACGAAATGTATTGATAATTCACATAAAAATGGCATTGACTTATCCTCTAAAGGATCCCAATTGATAATTTGGTCCTTAGGCATTCTAAACCTTCCCTTTTCCTTCCTTGGCACCTTTTCACCAGGACTTGGTGACATGACGTCCTGCAGTTTGTCTTTATTATTTTATTTATTTATTTATTATTATTATTGTCATCTTTTTAAAATTTTTTGGCCTTCTAATCAATCCCAAGATGTCATAATTAATGCATGTATTTCATTAGGGTCTTGAATAGTGCTTCGTTTGCTTGGTGGGGACTTGATAGAATTAGGTGTCTAAACTTGTGACTCTTTTGATCCATGCATGATAGCATAAAACATTTAATTCATTTTTGCATGCCTGTATTAATTGAGGAGATGTGCTATTTAATTTAGGAGCTTGATACTATTGTATTTGAAATGAATAATAGAGGATGTGTTATCTTTAATAAAATTAAGGGTTTTGGTTGTATTTAATTTCATAGCCCATTCATTGAATGAAATTATTTCAAAAGTACAAGACATGAACAATTCCCACTTATTGATCCAACATGTACAGTATGTAATTTTAAATACTTGTAACCAATACATTCGAATGTTAACCCAAAAATTAGAACATGTGGATGCTCGAGTTCACACCAACCCATTATGCACACTTTTGAGATTCCTTACCAGTTAGAGCACAAGTTTACCCTATGATAGGGTCCAAGTAATGCACTGACTCTATGCTAATGCTTCACACTTTATGGTATGAGGAGGCTATTAACCCTTCAGGCTATAGTTGGCCATTAAACCTTATGGAAAATGAATATGGATTTGTTCTAGATTGCATATACAAATACTGTAAATACTATGTGTTTGGCAGGTTAACTTCTATTTTTTTGAAAAAAAAAGGTGGAATAATTCAATGAATTCTAAAAAAAGACATTCTTTTATTTTATCTTGCAAACATCAAAGTGGGCCAAAAACGTAAACATAAAAGTAAACCTTTTCTCAATTATGTTTACTTTAGACATCATACTAGTAAATTAGTCAAAGACTCACTCTTACTAATAAATCAACCATGTCTACTAGTGCTAAAAAAAGTAAGAAAAAAATGTTGGCGAAGATAGCTGAAAGAAAGAAACGTTGGCAGAGATAGCTAAACAACAAAGTTAAATTCTAGAGTGGATAATTTTCACTGATAATCACTCAAAGAAGTCTGATGAGAGGATGCTGAAGATCAATGACAAACTAGAAATGTCTTCAAGGTCTAAAAGAAGAAAAAAAGTTGAAGAAAATGAAGCCTATGATGATGTTGAGTACTTGATATAGAAGCTGCTTGAGTTTAACAGTGAAACATCCTATAAGCCTATTAATTAAACAAAACCCATGAAGTTTAACCCTATATGAAGCATATACAATGATAAACTAGCTATGAAAGATATCACCCAATAACATCTATCTATTTGAGGTTAACAAACTGAATCTTAAGATTGAATGATGTTTATCCATTAACTCTAAGGTGCCTACTATTAACAAATTTGGTACTTAAGGGCCTATTGCATTTTAGAGGTCTAAAACAATTGTTTAATGCCTTTCCTATGATTCTAACTAGAGCTGGAATTGCTTTTGACTAGTTCCATAATAAACCAAAAACCATAACTATAGAGTAGAAGGAGATGACTAAGACTTGTGCCAAGCAATATGCCTAAAATACCGAGCTTAATATCACCATTAGAGGCTGCAAACCATAAAGCAAAAGCCAAATGAGTGCTTTGTTAAATTCCTAACAAGATAGAGAGGCAAAGCTACATTTATGGTGAATAACCTACTTAGAAGGACCAAGCCTTAATTTTCATGAAAAATTTGTGCTCTATGTATTATGAATAGTGATTCCTATGCCTTTAGAAACTTTTCAACTGTTGTATAACTTGAGATTAATATAAAATATGCTGTCATGCTAGGAAACTGAATAAAAAACTTTCATTTGAATAATTGAAAGCAATGAAGTCATAAGCTCTAAAACTTAATTTTCTAAGGCGAAGAATATTAACTTCCCTTGAAATAACTAGAATCACGAATATAAAATTTAGAGTCACATTGTCCATGCATATTTCAAACACCAAAAGACTTGAAAACTTCAACACTTACCACTAAACCACTTTTAAACCATTTTTCCTTCCTACATTGACCTTAAAAAATGCTGTAGGTTACCACTACATGATAATGCCATTCAAGACCTTTTTGATATTGATGCCAACAAGCCCAACATCACCAACAACTCCCTACCCAGTTACAAAGTTGCTCTAGGATGAAACATTATCCTTGCCATGGAAATTGTTTCTAATCTTCTTGCACCAATAGCTATCATTATTAAAACCCAACCTATGGAGATCATGGTCCTCAAGAAAGATAGTATTGGATTTAGACTTAAAGATGTGTCCATAATCATACATCTATGAATGGAAAGAAGGTAATTCAAACCAATCTACCTAGATAATATGACTTAAATAGCAAGGTCTAAACCATGAATTAAATATGCCACTAAAGTGCACTTTCCCCAAGTTCAATCCCCAATGTTAAATCCTTAATATTTATAAGAATTTTAATAAAAAAGTAAGTTTGAAAGCCCACTAAGTAACAAGATTTAATTAGTCGGATTAAGAATAAGAAAAAAGTACTTTAAAATAATTATTTTCAATTCACAACACACGATTAATAAATCTTAATTTCTATCCATAATAAATATTTTATAATAAATAATATTTTTTATTCTTATCTAACTGTACTAAAATCCATAATAAAAATTATAAAATAACATGAATGTTCCTAACTGAGAAGAACACTCATGGATGGTCTAGAGCTTAGGTCTTAGTCACCAGTTTAAACCCTGAGGCACAGTTTGCTACACAACCCTCCAAAAACATTAAACACTTTTCAATGCAAATTGCATTTTCAAATGATACACAATGTTATGAATTCAAGGCATTTACTTAACCCAATTTTATGAACAATCACTTCTACTATTAAAACATGGACCAATTATATTAAGACATTTTATGAAATATTTGTAAATGCTTGAACAAAATAAAATATCTTTAAGTGGGAAAAAATATATAAAGTACTAATTTTTCTAAATAATAGATAGATCCAACCATTTACCTGATAAGCTTGATGCAGAATGACATAGATGATCATAATGCATAAGATGGATAATAATTTTGAAGCCTAGTATTAATAAGTAAACATTACAACACTGGAAAATAAAAACCTTTGCTTTGAAAAGGCATTCATTTTCATACTAATTTTCTTAGAAACATGATTTCTCATATATAATTCTCGTTTTTATAAAATCAACATTTTCTTGATACAAATTTAATAAATAATTGGTAAAGTATAATAATAATAATAGTAGTAGTAAGAATGTTTTCCCTTCAAAATCATAGTTTTAGGAGTTAAAAGTATACTACACTCTTCACCCTTGTTTTAGCTCAAGAATAAGTACTGCGAGTATGCATTATTCTTCACTTCCACTTTTTTTGAATATATTTTAAGATTTTCATTTTCCATAAACACTACTTAATCCTTTGTTTGTCACTCCGCACAAGGGCTATGGACACTTTATAATATTTGCTGTAAAGTTTTCATATAATACTATAAATAGGAATTAGGTTTTAATGGAGAAGATCGCTGGGATGTTAGATTTCGACAACAAAATATGGGTTCATCATAACCAAAACATATGGTTTTAAAACTTCAAAATTCATAATTTTCAAAATACACAATGAAATCAAGTAATTTAAAAATCAAATACTTGATTCAAAATACACAATGATGAGAACATTTTGGTACTTTGTCGGATTTCTCTTTCTACTATTACCAAAAAAGAACTTTAAATGTATAAAGATGAAAATCAAAAAAACTTATTTCAACCCAAAAAGTAACATGAAAACATGGTTTTTCAACCCTTAAATGGCTCAACAATCATCGCTTCCTTTTTTTAGCTAATTTGTCTCTCTAAAATAATAAAGAAAAAGTTTAACGCCATAAATGACCCTTGAAATTTGTCAATATGATACCTCTACTTTTAAAGTGTCAATTTAACTACCTAATGCATTCTTCTAACTATTGATGTAGTATATGGGGTTAACTCCTTTAGATTTTTTTTTCAAATTTCTTTCATTCTAACCAATTAAAACTTGACACATGGTACCTTAATTTATTAAAATTTGTTAAAAAATGAATTTTACAAACAATTAATTTTATAATTTCATAAAATTTTTAGTTGGTAAAAAAAGTAAAAAAAATTAGTTAGATATGTTTATAATGTTTTTTTCTTTGTAAGTTTTTATCTTTTTGCATTTTCATGATATTTTGCTTGTTTTTTTAGCAAATTTTTGAGTTTCATTAATTGAAATTTTAAAAATTTTTTGTTAATTTTTTTATTTGTTGATTTTGCTTGCATTTTCATTGATTAGGTGTGATCTACAAAAAGGGAATGGATAAAAGGATTTTTTTTGGAGGATTAATTATGGTTTTGTTTTTTTTTCTATTTTGGTTGGATTAGATTTTGTTCGAATCTTTTTTTGGATTTTCTTAGATTTGGGAAGTTTTAAAAACTTCAAGTGTAGATTCTATGACAAACTCTGCATCTAGAATTGTAGTTGCAAACAACATTTCCCTACTTCATACAACTCAATCAATTATGTCCTTAATGGGAAATCCTGGCATCGTGCATATCAATATAGGTATACAAATTTAATCAAAATTAAAATACACAATGGAAAGTAAACAAATAAGTACCCAAATTTCCTTAGATCTTAGGAAGAGATGGACATGTGATCAGATAATAGTTTAAAACATAAATCTAATAAAAATCACACCTCATCAGAGACTCCTAACTTTGAGTGTGGCGATCCCTGCAAGAATGCACCATGCTTGATTACTTCGATCTCTTCTTGTGGTCACAAGCAGAAAACATGTCTTAACTCTAGCAGTGATCCATATAAATGCCTATTAAAGCCTTTATGAGGTCTGGTGGTTCTCTGATGCTAGCTAGATGGATCTTTAAGCTTTAACCAAAGATATATAGCCAACAGGTTTAGATCAAAGTGATATAAGAACAATTCCTAAACCTATTGTGCCAAGAAGAAGAAGAAAATAACTTTATAGAGAAGTAGGATTTTTGTGCAGATTTTGGTGAATTAGTCCAAAAATCTTAGTTTCTTGATCCTAGTTAATTCCCTTAAGATAGAAAATAATTTTTTGCTTTCATTATGATTAAAAAATGATTTTAGATTATTCAAAAACTTAAGATTGCACTAACTTGCTTCGGAAAGCTGAAGGGTTATGTTAATTTCTTTAGAGAGGGATAGGCACCTAGGTTTTTTTGGAAAGCCTATATTAGCCAATTCAACCGCGTAATTTATATTAATACACTTAAATTAAGGTTAGGCTTAACTAATGGGTCAATCAAGCCCATTACTAACATACCTAGAAAGTGGTGCCAATTTGGAATGTTTTTGGAGGCTCAATTAAAACTATTTTAATTAGCTTGTCTAAGTTTGGGCCTTAATAGTAACTAATTAATAATTCAGCCTAATAGCACACCAAAGATAGCTATTTCATATGCCTAGTCCATTAGCAAGCTCAACCTGGAGTAGTTCATAACTAAACTCTGTTGACTTGATAATTAAGGCTTTTAGCCTAACTCCTTAATTTATATGTTAGATAATTTAATTCATAATTAGATTTTCTAACTCAAGTAAGACAACTTTTACTTCATATAAATAATATTAAATAATAATTTATTTAATTTTTAAATACAGTTATTTGACTTTATTTAATAATGCCATATTACGATATCTTTAATTATTTTTCATAAATCTAACTTATGCCTTAAATTATTCTTACTTAAACTTATTCAATTAAGTCCTCTTTATTTTATCTTTTATTTAATTAAGTCATACTTAATTAAATATTGATTTTAATCCAACAAATAATCTTGTTATGTGTGACCCATTAGGTTCCCAACATATTGGTAATGAATATAATTAATCTAATTAATTATATTCATAGGTCAAGAGCGGGATCTAACAACCCATCATGACCACCCAAATGTTAAAGAGTTAATATGACTTCAAAGAAACATTTCAGTAACCAATCTCTTAGTGTACTTTAGTCATTTAAGTAGATATCCTAGAAAGACCATAAGCATGATGTAGTGTCTACTTATGTATCAATCCATATTAGTTCCTACTGCTTATGGTTAACCTTAAGAATTTAGAGAAATAATTTTTGCTAAATTTATCATGCGTTGGCAAATGACTTTATTAAGTTACCAAAGTGCAGAACAAATGGGATATGTCTCTGATGTCACTTGGAGTGGTGAATCCTCTTTGGATCACTCATCCACTTTTGTATAGTTCATGCCATACCTAAAACTACCCTACCATAACATTCATCTACTGTGGTCCTATTAATGATGGAATAAAAGCATGACACTCCCATAAAGATGATTTGGTATCATAAGTTCGAAGACTAATATACACAACTGACACATGAGAACATATATACTAGACACATGAGTGACTTATACCAAATGGAGTTCTTACATGGGCCATGCTCAGTGAACTTTTTTCCATAAAATTAGCATCCATATGCTCCCGAAAGATCTCTGTACTTTAACTACGAAGAGATCAAATAGTCACATGCATCTAATGCATGGAATATAAATGATGAGGACATTTTTAGAAACATGACTTTGGTGTATAAGGATCACATCATCATAACTAACAACTAACTTTGCAAGGCCATTATGTTACATGGGTTTCATCTAATTAGTGTCTGCATGATTGTCAATCACACCACTAACATAAAGGAAAACTTTGAATCATTAACTAAAGTAATTAGTTAGCATTATTAACTTGTATATGCCTTATACAAGTCAATTGGCTCTAAGGCATTTACTACTATCTTTCATTTGCACTAAGCTAATTGCTAAAGCATCCAATGTCCAACTCTTTCGATTAACACTTGTGTCTTAACTTGGACAAAGCTTTAGTATTATTATGAAAATATGTTTCAACAACATTCATGATAATCTCATTATCAAAATCATGATTTGTGGATCACAATGAGACCTAGAATCTAATCATATGGCTCAGTTGGTACTTTAACGACTATAGGATATTTTATCATCTTTTAAGCTAATGATCTAAATGTAACTCATTTTGTGAGCCTAAACAATAGTTTGTTTATGACTTTTAGGGTGTAAACATGAAGATTGAATCTAAACTTGACATCGAATGCCAATAATCATCCTCAATTGGCACGTAAATGCCAAAATAAACATTTTATGATTATGAATAAATCATGATTATGTTTTAGAAACATTAATCAAGAAGTCAAGCTTTCATCAACACCAACAAGATTGCCATTACATATGGTCCATCTTCACTACTTCTTTTATTTGGGCCTTATAATATGTCATACATATTTAAGTATGAACTTTTAGGTATTATATACCAAAAAAAGTGAATTAATCTCAGTATTTATCTTCTATTAAAATTTTTGTAAGTTTCCTAATTTTGATCATATCAAAATATTACTTATAATCTTTACTCTATTAATCTAGCTATCCACTATGTTGGCATATTCCCTATCGTCTCCATTGTTTTTCATCAAAAGAAAGTATATGGATAATGCATGGATCTGTAGGAAGTCTCAAGGCAACAAGTATTCGTATTACAAAATTTCATAAATATCACGTATAACACGGTAGTGGAAACAAATCAAAGAAACCAATCCGAGACTCCCTAAAGGGATCATCTTGTATTATCTTGATTAATATTTTAAATCAAGAAACCTAAAGAACTATCCAAGATTCAAACATACCTTAATCTTGAGTAGTTTTTCTAGTAGTTACATTACATAATTATAAAAAACATCAAGGCCAGTTACCGTAAACCAAAGTTATCCAGGTGTGCAACTTCTAACGATTATCTATACAGGTGACCTGGAAAACCTTTAACAAAGAAGGGACTTTATTGCCAGGAGTTAGGTTAGCACTTAGATTTCAAAGATCTTGCCTTCCACTTAGAAGATCTTGATTCAATAATCAAAGAACAAAGAAGAAAATAATTTTCATTTTAAAGAACCAAGATTGTGCAAACTTTCCTAAGGTTTCCAAGAAAATGCAAACTAGGTTTTCTTAGTTTTCTTAGTCAAACTTGAAAGCCTCCGATCAACTGTGATGATAAACATGGATTTATATAGCCTAGGGTTTAAAATTTTAATTTGTAAAAAATTATAAATTTTTCCCCTAGCCTATACGAACTTATTCAAATTGGGCCTAAGTAACTATTACTTGTATTAGACATATAAGTCTAGTCTCAATTTAATTTCTACTAATCACCCCTATATGTGTGATCTATTAGACCCCTATCATATTGGCAATAAATATAAAATAGCACAACTAAGAATATTTTATATTAATAGACCAAGACTGGCATTTAGCAATACACTATGGCCACAAACATGCAAGGAGTTTCAATATGGTTTTGATAAGCCCTTTAGTGTTCAATATCTCTATGTAATAAATATTTTTCATCACATATCTCAGAATTAGCAAGAGCATGGTTCAGTATCTACTCTTAGCTTACTCTATATTAGTCTGCAACCTCTATGTGTTAACTCCATAATCAATATTGCCTTGGCCAAGGATTTTGAGTTAGCATGGGCTAAGTACATGTGAAATTTGTCTCTTCATATCACTTGGGGTGATAAAGCCTTCCTAGACCACTCATTCACCTACCATATGATTCATGTCATAGCCAAAGCCACTGTATCATAACCATATATCTATTGCAGACCTATTTGTGATGGAATCAAAGCATGACACTCTTCATATGAGATGACTTGGTGTCACAAGTCTAAAGATCATTTACACTACTAACATATAAGAGTATTTTCATAGACACTTAAGTGAAATACCAAATGGAACTCTTATAGTAGGTCATATTTAGTGAACTTGGTACCATAAGTAACACCCATATAATGTCCCTAAGTATCTCTATACTTCAAGTTATGAGATCAGTTGCATGCATTAAATGCATGGAGGTTCACATGTGCTAGTCTTTATGCATTATCAATACCTCGTCTTAACAATATGATGCATAAAGATCTCATAATCGTAACTCTTTATAATTCTCTTGCAAGATCAATGTGTTTCATGGGCTTTGTCTACAAAAGATATTTATAACAATTACTCAATGAAATCTTAGGGATTAAGAAATACTTCTTACCATTAATTAAAATATAATGTTTGATTACATGAAATAACCAAATATCAATGCCTTATAAGATATTAGAATTGGCTTGCAGGGCTTACATTAACAATCTCCCACTAGCACAAAAGCCAATCGCCCATACGTCAAAGGACCACACTTTTCATATGATGATCATGTTTATGCTAGGATAGAACATTAGTGAAAAAATAAACTAAGTTCTCTTTGGTGGGTATTCATCCTATTCTAACATCACGTCTCTTAATAAAATCTGTAATGATGTGTGTTAGACCTTTTAATGGTGAATAAAATTAAGAGGAGTAAATTTATTTCTCAAAAACTTTTTATTAATTAAAACTTTAATAAAATTGAGAAATCTCTTGGTTTTTCATTCTATTAGAGGTGTTGTAGATGATGTAAACGTTTAGAGCCAATAGGGAAGAGCTATTCGAGACTTCACTTAAGTGATTTTTATTCTTTCCTCTAAGTTGAATCCATACATAAGATGGTATGTCAATACCTTGCTATGCAAACTCTCAAAATATGACTATTGGAGCATATTATATCAATACAAGCAGTTATGTATCGATATTCACCATGTTGTATCAACACGAATGCCTTTGTATCGATAAAATTAAAGTTTTTATGAAAAACTGAGTTATTACCAAGCATTATATCGATGCATACGCAGTGTATCGATACATTCATATGGAAATCAATTTTAAGAATCTTTCATGACTTTAAAACATGTAAAACTTATCTAAAAAAATGTTTTATATAAATGTATGTCTTAAGAACACATTTTTGAGTGCTTGAAGGAGTTAAAACATATTCTAGTATATTTTAAAGTGTTTACAAAATATTTCATGGAAAAATACTAACTTGGAAATATTTAATAGAAGCTAATTAAGACTAAGTTTTAGTTATATCAAAATTAAGATTAATTCAAAGTTAATATAGCTAACAATCTTTCATTTTTCGATATGACAAAAATTAAGGTGAATTTATATCAAAACCAAGACTAATTCAAAGTGCTTAATGATATTTTGAAATAACTAATATCAAACGTAAATAAATGAAAATCTTTAAGCATATATGGTACCAATTGTTGTAATACAAGAAAATATTTTCATTAATGCACAAAAATTATGATGCATGGAAAAATTTGTATTTTTGAGCATCATGAGGCAATATAAGCACTTAATCATATAATTCATGCATTTGATATGTGAAACACTCATCAATGAATCAAATAAGATTTTTAAGCATCTAATGAGCTATGAAATGATGTTTATCAAGGTTTAGAAATCATAAAAATGAAGCATTTTAAGTGGAAACCCATTAAAGGGATCAATTTTGCATTTAAGAACCAAAAAAACATTTAAATTTTCTAAAATTCACTACTTGTATTGATATAGAGGGCTTTTGTATCGATACACATGGTGATGTATTTTATTGATACAAAGTTCATTAAATTGATCCAATCTGGATTTTTTTGGGTTTTCTTGGGTTTAAGTTCATTGTATCTGTCGTAACGTACCCTGGGGTGAATCCTCGCGGATCTAAGAGTGCGTACCCTGGGGTGAATCCTCGCGGATCTAAGAGTGCGTACGATTTAAAATACTTTCTTAACTTGAAAATGTCTTCTTGATTGAGACTATCTTTGGCGATGTGATGAGAAAGAGAATGTATGGATTCTCGACTCATTATACAGTGAAGGGGACCATAACACGAATCACTTATCTTATTGGTCTCGTATGACCATCATAAGATGGCCAACGCTTTGAGTCGCCACCGATCATTTTGAGCTAGGCATGATCGGATGCCTATTGAAACCTATGTTCTAAGTTACAAAACTTAAAACATTAATCTCGTGGTCTACGTAATGCAAAGATTCATCATTTGGGTTCGGGAGTTGGTTACGCGGGATGAGGTACAAACCTCTTTGCGTCGCCCAAAATTGGTACCTTATTAGCTATGTCTTATCTCAATTTTGATTCTTTCAATCTTAACTATCACTATTTCGATATAACCCTCTTCGAATGCATGAATCTTATAGAAATGATCCAGGTTTTGATGAAAAAGATTTAATCTCATATACACCCCGGTGAGATGGGGAATATAGAGATTTTCGATGAAAATGACCTCTGGATTTTACTTTGAAAATGGAATGTTCCATTTTGGGTACTGGAGAGATACCCATGTGAAATATTACCTTTAATTTTATTTGAAATATTTTGAAAACATGAATGCACATAATCATCACAAGGAAATCATGTTAGTAAGATAATTAATAACATAACATAACACGGATCATTCAATGCAATGATAAAGAAAATGGGTGGACTACGGGAATTTATCTCGCTATTGACATCGATTATCTAGGAATAACCAAATCGATAATTTTCGAGATGCATCTGGGTTTCTTGATTAAACAAGGTATGTTTGACATATTCGTGGAAATTCGAAAAAAAAGAATGATTAATTTGTAGTTGAAAGATAAGGTTGGAGTATCCCCTCAAAAAGATAGGGTTGGAGTATCCTTGTGAATGGAAAATAGTTTTTTTTGACAAAGGAAGATTTTTTTTTAAAATCTTCGCAATTTTAAGAAGCGGGGTTGAAGCATCCCCTTAAAAGGTCAAGGTTGTACCCGTGAATGGGAAATCATTTTGACATAGAAAGATTTTCAAATCTTGACAATTTCAAAGAATGAGGTTGGAGTATCCCCATTGAAGGACGGGGTTGGAATACCCCGTGGATGACATAACTTCATGATTTAGAAAGTGGGCGAGCATTTGACAATTTTTGGCAAAAAGATTTATTGTGAATGAGGATGATAAAGATGTAAAATATGTTTGTGCCTTGATATGAGCTTGTGGGAGTGTTAAGGTATGCTTTCGAGTCTGATCAGGATGACATGGAGACATTTGAATGTCTCGAGACAAAATTCGGGAAAACAACTCAATTTTAACCAAAATCGAAGATAGGGGACAACATCGCGCTACCTTGCTTCCTAAATTTATTCTAAATTTGTTCAAAGGATTTAGAAAGTGGACAAGACACCGTTAGAAAGGTAACTCGATGAGCGTCATTCTAAAAATATTTCCAATATCCCAATAAGTCACTTTCTGAGGGAATAAATTTTCAAGTTCGGACTGATTGAGCTGTTGGCAGAGCATAGGAGTGACAAGGTGTATCAAAATTTGAAAAATCACCTCAGACTCATTTGGTGTCAAAAAATTGCAAGTGATACCTTTCTGAGAAGAGAATTTCATGAGCATTTTAGGAAAAATGTTTGAAAATTTTGGAAAAATCATTTAGTGGGTCTAAAATGCCAAAATAAGATACATGTCCGGATTCCGGAGGTTTTGGACTGTTTAGATTTTAAAAATCATAACTTTCTCATTTGGACTGATCCAGAGATGGATAAGACCTCGTTTTAAAGATATTTTGACACACTTTCTGAGAAAAATATCATAAAATTCACTGAAAATCGTTTGGGATT